>CAJQZJ010032643.1:1309206-1322066 GCA_907164525.1 Lophiomys imhausi | reverse complement strand
TGTGTGTGTGTGTGTGTGTGTGTGTGTGTGTGTGTGTGTGTGTGTGTTAAAGCTAGAATATTTAAGGTACAGGAGAAAATGCAACTGGGGTATCAATATAAATCTATCTGTATTTGTATTTGCATATATATAATGTTTGTACATAAGACTATACAATGCAAAGATAGCAATGAAGTAGGTAATATCATACATCAAACTCTATGCTTGTAATCATAAAATATGCAATGAAAATTATATGCAGCATTGTATAATATAATAATGCATATGATTAATATATGTGATAATGGTTACATGTATTTTATATATCTTATTAATGTAAATATTATATAGCAAATAACTATATACATGTTTGCGTATATCTTACATAGTATCTCTATTACTTTTGTGTATATATATATATATATATATATATATATAGAGAGAGAGAGAGAGAGAGAAACACAGAGACAGAGAGCAATAGAGATGGTAGTTCTAATCACCTGGTCTTTCTCTTTAAAAGATTAGGCAACTACAGCTTAAACTTCTTTCATTGATTCAATTTTGAAGTTTTGTCTCACATAACACAGAATCAAGTTAATTGTGTGATAAGAGAAAAATCAGCTCCCTGCCTTCCATTACCATTGGAAGATCAGAGTCAAGGATGGGCAAAGATGGAATACAGACTACTCTGTTTTTAAGGTGAGACTCTAACCCAGTCACGGATGTAGGCAGAGATGCCATGCAGTTAGATATCAACACCAAAATAAGGACCAAAATAAGGGAAGCTGTACTCATCCAGCTTGTAGGGAATCTTCTCCCTTAGAGATCTTCAATCCCCATGGGAAGAAAGGAAAAACTATATTTGTGTAAATGTGCATTTTAAACTGAAAGTGAACACTTTGATATGACCCAGTGCAAATTTTGGGATCGTGTGCCTAGTTAAGTCTAATGACAGAAAAATCATCTCAGTTCCACACAATTGGCTCAGTGACTATCCATGTTAGGCATGTCTGTCATAGCTGTATGTTTCCCTACAGCAATGTCTCAATTCATCAAATGCAAGTTCATACTAAATGCAGATCTTCAGTGACACACCTTTTCACTACTACCTACAATCTGATGGGCAGGGGAGTGTCTTTACTCAAAGATGTTATGACAAAAGCTAGCAAGAAATCCCTAAAGCTGGGATTTATCTCATCACAGGGCCCTTTTCACCATGGCTATCTGCATGCAAATAACTACTTCAATCACCTAGAATCTGGAGAATGGCTGCTTTATCCAATCATGTTTAAATTGGACAAGAGTAATGATAGGAATCAAAATGAAAAAAAAATATCCCCAACCCACAGCCTTGACGAAATGAACAGATTTCTCCTGTCTACATTCACTGTAAGTTTTTATCTACAAGCACAAAGAATTACAGGCAGCTAATGATTGCTAAGAGCAGGAGAAATAGTCTAACCCAGGGAAGGACACACCAACTGTTTATTCAATACCAAATGGTAAATATTGAAAACATACATAATACAGACTATACTTATGTATTTAGGAATATGTATGTATTTACACACACATGCACACACACAATATATATTATGTATATACCCACATACATGTATATAACAAAAGAGATCACGAATTTGAAAAATCAATGAGGGGTACATGGGTGGGTTTGGAAGGAGTAAAGGAAAGAGGGAAGTGATATAATCATATTAGAATCTTAAAAACTAAAAGAAATAATAAAAAACAAATTATATACCTCCAAATGTGAAATACTTGGGTCCATATTATTTTATATGTGTTTTCTATTTTAATGCATGGATTTATTTGAAAGAACATACTTAGTGACTTTTTCATACTTTAAGTTTTCATGATTCTTTTTGTAACCACTCTTTCTTTTTTATGTTTATTTATTTATTACTTCCATATACATGTCCATCACAGTCCCCTCCTTCCACCTCTCCAGGACAGGACCCACCCTCTCATCCTCTTCCCTTCTCCCACCTATCCTACTCTTCTGGTGTGGTGTGCCCTACATATCAGCCCCATTCAGTTCAGCAGCCATATCAGGGCTAGAGCTTCCTCTTACACTGGGGGTCTACATGGCAGCTCCACTAGGACAAAGTATCCCCTTAATATGTAACAAAGTCTATGTTCCTGTTCCTTTCAGTCTGTTGGTTATAGGATAGTTATCCTGTACTATATGGCTAAAATCCAGTCATAAGTGAATAGATGCCATGTGCATCCTTCTGGGTCTGGGTTAGCTAACTCAGGATGAGCTTTTCTAGTTCCATGCATTTGGCAGCAAACTGCATGATTTCCTTGTTTCTGATGGCTGAATAGTATTCCATTGTATAGATGTACCACAGCTTTTTTATCCATTCATCAGTTGAGGGACATCTGGGTTGTTTCCAGTTTCTAGCTATTACAAATAAGGCTGCTATGAACATAGTTGAGGAGATGTCTTTGTGGTTTGGTGAGGAATCATTTGGATGTATACGCAGGAGTGGTATGGCTGGGTCTTGAAGTAGAGCTATTTCAAGTTGTCTAAGATGTCGTCAGACTGGTTTCCATAGTGGTTGTACAAGTTTGCACTCTCACAAGCAATGGAGGAGTGCTCCCCTTTTTTCATAACCTCGCCAGCATGTGCTGTCATTTGAGTTTTTGATCTTATCCATTCTGAGGTGTGAGATGGAATCTCAGAGTCATCTTGAGTTGTATTTCTCAGATCATTAAGGATGTTGAGCATTTCTTCAAGTGTCTCTCAGCCATCTTGATCATGGTTTATGATACTTTTGATGTGTTCTTGGATTTGGTTTGCAAGTATTTTATTGAGTATTTTCACATCTATGTTCATGAGGGAAATTGGTCTGAAATTCTCTTTCTCTGTTGGGTCTTTGTGTGCTTAACCACTCTTTCTGTTGCACATTTGCAGTGGTTTATAAGGAGTCTTGACAGTGCAGTGAGCATGTATAGAAACAGCCTTAGGGTCCAAATGTATCCTAAAAACAAAAAGAACACAACTGCCCAGAACTCAAAAGATGAATACCACCTTTACACTTCAGAGATGGCTCTGCTCACTGATCCACTGGTCACATCTTTTAAAATATAAACAGAGCAGGGCCATCAGAATGCAAATTGTGTTTTAGTTTGACAAAATATGAAATCCAGTGTTTTATAAGTTTAAAATGAAAAAAAAAGAAAATACAAATGACTGAGGAGATAGTTCAGTTGGTAAACTTCTTATTGGGTAGTATTGGGACATCATACATACATACATACATACATACATACATACATACATACATACATGAAACCATGCTTTTTAATAACTAAACATTTCTTTATTAATAACTATATTCACTTATAACAAATACACTTATTTAATTACTATTCCTATAAATTCCTACAACCCATAAGACCTAACCACTAAGCCCATTGATAACTATTACAACTATTTTCATAAGGATACAGTCTCTGGGGCAGGTCCTCAGTCGCCAGGAACACAGTCTCTGGGGTAGACTCTTTAATGCACTTAGCAGTCCTTTTTCTGGAATTTCTCAGACGCAGGATTGTCAGGGTAAATTGGCTTGAGGCTTTCTTCTCTCTGGGAGACCCCAGCCGTCTGTAGGTCAACTTATTTTCTTCATATCAGCAACTCTGCCGCTCTGCCCCAGTCTTTAAAGCTGGCCACAGTTTCATTCAGGCCACTGTTCGGACAGGTCAAACCCCTCTAGGCATAAGCTGAGCCACAGGGTTTGGCCTTTTGCTGTCTTGCCGAGGCTTTCTCTCCTCACCAGCTTCTTTCTGCCTCAGGGAAATCCGGCCATCAATTCACCAGCACTTTCTTCAGCAGTACTCTCTAGCATCAGAGCTCTCTAGTATTGGGGGCCATTAGCACGACACCCCAGGCTCATCCACTTGTCCTTAAATAGGATCGCTCCTTGTTCCACCTGCTTCAGCTTAATTTGGGCTCTGCCCACTTAGCAGTTGAAAACAATGCCAGGTCATAAAGTCTTTCCTTGTTTCACCTGGCTTCAACCTTGTTTTTCAGTCCAAAGAGACTCCCCTCGTTTCACCTGACTTCATCCATAAGCTGATAAGCTAATTGCTCACAGCGAAGTTGATCTTCATGCCCCAAATTAAGAGACTGTATCAGAAACCTAGATATTTACTAAATCTAACTTATATTAATCTATCAACCCCTACACATACATATATACATACATATATATGTGTATGTATATATATATATATATATGCCATGCACAATAGCATATGCTTATCATTCCAGACCTTGGGAGGCAGAGAGAGTTTGATATGTGATGCTTACTAGATAGCCAGCCTTCACTTAGAGACCATCTTACAAACCAAACAAACCCAACAAAAAAACCAAGGTGAATGATACCTGAATAATAATATCCAATATAGTTGACCTCTGATCGAGAAACACACACACATACACACACACACACACACACACACACACACACACACACACACACACCTATGCATATCTCCACACACATTACACATAATACCTAATACATTATAATAAAAGTAAGAAAAAATGAACCTTAAAAGTTGCATTTGAGTTCTCATTTAAAACAGACCTGATTTTCGCCATCCTTTTCCAGTTTAAATTATGAAGTACTTTATTGGCTCTGGGAATTGAGTATTGATTTTTAAAAGCATATTTAAGCTATTTTGCTAAGAGAGGAATTCTTGCAAACAGATTGCTATGAGTTCCCATTCAAGGACATCAGCACTTAATGTCTTTAACAGAGAATGTTGCAGTACCTGAATCAATATTCATAGTTAAATTACATTTAATTAAGTATAAAAATCATATAATATTTTAAAACGTAGACATTAATGGGTAGAAGCAGTTAATGGCGATTTTCCATAATCCATTTGCAGAATTCTAAGGAAGACATACAGACATTTTGTCTATAGTAGTTTTTATACAAAATTTATTTTGTTAATAATTTTCTAACATTAACTGCTGTTGTTTTTATTTTGATGAAATTCTTAGAAAACATACTATGTAGTATACTATATAGAATAGGATTTTTTCCTTTTAGTTCATTTATTTATAGATCTTTATATACTCAGAGAAGGTAATTCCAGAAGCCCTTATATGCTTTGAGACTTCGAATTTTAATGTATTTTATTTCTTAATTTATTGAAACATTGCAAAAATAGTTCACAGAATTCTCATACACACCACTCATTGTCTCCTGCTAATAATTAGATAGCAATTTACATAATAAATTACTATGGGATATTTGTCAAAATTAAGGAGCCATCATAAATATATTATAAATAAGTGCTGATTTTTATTTGAAGTGCTTACATTTTACCTCATCATTTTATGCCCTAGGATCTTTTTTTTTTTTTTTTTTTGGTTTTTCGAGACAAGGTTTCTCTGTGTAGCCCTGGCTGTCCTGGACTCACTTTATAGACCAGGCTGGCCTCGAACTCACAAAGATCTGCCTGCCTCTGCCTCCCAAGTGCTGGGATTAAAGGCATGTGCCACCACCGCCCAGCACCCTAGGATCTTATATGGATGTCAGTTTACTTTTTTTTTCCAATGTGTCTCAGTAGGCTTCTCTGCACTGTGACTGTTCTATGCTTTCCATGACCCTGTCACTCCTGATGAGTATTGGTTGGCTATTTTGAAGAAAGACCTTTTGCTGGAATTTGTTTGCCCTTTTATTATAATTAGGGTTGAGAAGAAAAATCAAGTAGTCAAAGTTCTTTTAGTACCATACCACATCAAGGATGAACATTATTAAGTATTTATCAGTGACCCTCATCACTTGCCTTTTTTCTTTTTTTAAATTTTCCTTTCCCTTGGGAAACTTGACTCTTTCCCAATTAACTTACTTCTGTTTTCCATACCAGTGCAGATAAATCAGAGAACCATCAGTTGGCTTTTATGCTCTTTTAACACAATATCAGTGGAGCTTGGGAAAACACCTTCTTACTTTATATCACCCAGAGACATTTCAGTGGTACTGTATTGATTTTCAGCACGAGGTCTACAACAATCCTTTGCTCTGAGGACTCCTGACTGTTAGTTGTACAGGGAACTCCTGGGATGTCATTGTTTCAGGCCTTCTCAGTTGACAGAGCTGGGAAGTCCATGTGTGTATATAATAAAACCTGTACAGATTGAGTTTTAATCAGCCAATAAATAAAATGGATGTTCTGCCTTATTAACATTTACTGTGCTTGAATTTGCTCATTATACTAAATAATTTACCTTAATCCATTCTCTTTTGCATTATTAAATGAAAATAGTAAGTTATAATGACATTTCATTCACCAAATTAACAACAATTCATCATGGGATTTCTACAAAATAAAACACATTGAGTTTGATCCCCAGGACTCAGATGGTTAAAGGAGAGATGTAAGTTGTTCTTTGACCTCCACACTCACAAAATGCTGTGCCACACCCTACTTCGGTAAGCAAATATGTAATTTAAGAATTAAAATACGGGTTGTAGTTATAGGTCACAATGAATTTATTAGTTTCCAAATCTCCCTTAGAGTCTGCAAAAATGCATCAAACAAAAAGGGTGCAGAACTTGAGTTATACTCATGGAGCAGCAGAGCTATGGTCATATGAGTTTTAGAAGTGCTGAAATTTTATTTTGTTTTTATTCCTTTGGTCAATGTTTTTTTCCTACCATGTTCTATAATGATAAATTTGATGGGACATTGATAATTATGATACAATAAGCACATTCTAACAGTAAAAATGGAGTTGATTCAGGTTTAAAAAAAGAAAAGTGGCTTTACGTTTTTTCCCTCTGAAAGATTTCAATATATTTTTAATATACAAATGTGTATATTTTTAATATACAGATACAATTCATGATTGATTAAGTGACAGCAATTTCACCCAATAGATCATCGGAAGAAACCGTTCTAGATCACACACTTCCTGTCCTGTTTATTAATAGGGAAAGTGATGAAGTGTCTTCATTGACTTTCACAATGTCACATGCATTTTGCAGATGTTACTACAATTCACATTCACTTCAAATCCACACGTCCATAATAGATCTTCTGGTGTTAGATCAGCTTTAAAATGACAGTCATGCCGGGCGTGGTGGTGCACGCCTTTAATCCCAGCACTTGGAAGGCAGAGGCAGGCGGATCTCTGTGAGTTCAAGGTCAACCTGGTCTACAAAGAGAGTCTAGACAGCCAAGGATACCCAGAGAGACACTGTCTCGAAAAAAAACAAAACAAAACAAAACAAAAAGACAGTCATATACATGAATCTATGTCTTGGATTTCTTTGTCACTCTGTCTTCTGAGACAAACTTTACAAACTTTCAGGACATGGATAATATTCTCTGTGCTATACAAATAATAATCATGGGAATGCTACCACTGTCTCCAATACTCTTCTTCAGAACCACTTCAGTCAACCATGCAATGAGCTAAAAAATGTTTTCTAGGCATAGATACTGCATTTCCTCTCCAATTTGATTACATTTGTTGAATGTTTCTTGAAGGGAAAATGTTTCCTTGCTGCTAACACCATCAAATGTAAGCCATATTTATTCTCCATCTCCAAACAACTAACAAGAACAGTCTTATGTCTCTTACATTTGATTTGGTTATGTAGATGTTTTAGAACATACACAGTATACCAGAGCTTAATGCAAGAAACTTAAAACTAAATGCCAGAAGAGCTAACTTCCTATTCACACATTTCTAACAACAGCAGTATAATTTGGTAAGAGTCACCGTAACCACGGTGTTTCTCAATGAAAACCAGAGATCACAAACCATAGAAAAGAAGTCAAAGTTGAGAGGAATGTAGTATAAAATCAGGCTTACAAAATCAATATTGGCTTCAAAAGTAAATGATACAGAAAGACTTGTAAGACAAACGATCAGTTGATTTCAGAGTGTGTTATGACCAGCTCAGAACTCTTTTTTTTTGGTGGGGGGGGCGGGGGCTGACAGAAACCTTCAGGATTCTTTCAAGGGCTAGTGCTGGGGATTTCAAGTTAGTGTGAGGGCCAACACATCTCCAAAAGTGCCAGTGTCTCTCAAAGTGTGAATCTGTTTAGCCCAAGCAGATCTCTTAACGCTGGAAAAACTCCAATAGACTCCCTTTCCAGTTTTGGCAGCATGAACTACCTATACTGTATGTATTGTGGGCCTTATGCGATCTTTCTCATCTACAAGACAAATCAAGTCAGTAGTAGTGCATGAGCTGAAAATATGAAATAATGCTTGAGAAATATTAGAAGTTTGACAAAAGTCAAAATAATAGATTTTAAATCATCACAACATAAGCTGCAAGTGATATGTTTGTTTACTATTGCATCACAGTATAGAATAATTCACTGCATATGTGTTGAATGAAGAATATAGCTAAAAAGAATCAAGGGCTTAAAGAATGGAGAGAGGTGTTTCTATTTGCCTCTATCACTGACTGCCTCCCCCATATAAGAAAAAATTTAAAAATCTGGTGTTTATACTGAACTTAACTGCAGCAAAAATACAGGCAATACAAACCCAAGTGGGAACTTCGGGTATTGTCCTGTGAAGATCTTTTAAAAATGATGTTAAGAACATAAAAAAATATAAATGAAATAATTTGGACCTCTTAAAAGGAATACAGG
Organism: Lophiomys imhausi; assembly: GCA_907164525.1. Lineage (NCBI taxonomy): Eukaryota > Metazoa > Chordata > Mammalia > Rodentia > Muridae > Lophiomys > Lophiomys imhausi. The sequence goes on along the minus strand of CAJQZJ010032643.1, from coordinate 1,313,432 downwards.
CACTTGACTAATTATATACCTACTGTAGATTTCCACCTTTTTATATAAATATGGCCATTTCCCTCTTTAGATAGGATATTTAACTACATGGAATGCTATGTTATACAATGGCTTTCTTGTAAGCTGTAAAATTGGCATTTAACTGTCCCGTGTGAGATGAGAAGAGCAGATGCCAATACTGATAGTTCCAGGTGAGGGTCTTGGACTTAGAAGTACTAAATGTTTCAGAAAAACAAAGCACATACAATTTTAAATCAAGGATCATTAAGAAAATGTCAATAATAAAAAAATAAATTAAAACAAACAACAACAATAGCACAACTGACATCCAGCTACTCCTTAAAGACCCTCATACTTTATTTCATGTTCTGTTTCTATTAATTTTATTAATGGGACTTTGAGGCTCTTGTTAGTTTTAATTTGATTTCTCAGATACAATTACAAAGTCCTGCTGAGATCGGCCAACTCTCACTGAGACAAACACCCAGTAAGTGATGGAGGTGGGATCCAAGCCTACACTTGTCCCACAAAGCCCTGTTTCAGGAAGCTTGGTCACCCTTAGTCCTATGCTTTCCCATCATGTTATGACTGCTATAATGATGGACTAAACGTATTAGTAAATAAATCTTTCTGTTCTTAACATAAATGACCTTGCTGCTTTATGTACGCCCATTTGCATTTTCCCCACTAATGGTAGTGTACAATATTTACATATTTAAGAGGATGTGTATGATGGTGAAGTTCACAGTTCAACTAAATGTATATGATAGTTAATTGCTTCCTAATATATACTGGCATATACAAAAAGGCTGACATTACTCCAATGAGTACATACATTTCAGGGTCATTTTATGTTTCTCCTCTGTAAGATGCTGGAAGACTTTAATGCACTGGTGATATTTAGGGTACCACACTCTATTGGATCCCCTTCGTGGCTTTTTTTTGGCTTTACATAAGGTTATTATCCAACAATCATGTTGCAAGACATATTTCCAATACACAGATGCTAAAGCCTGACATGTATTAATTTTCAATAACTTCTAAGATAGCATGTGTGAAATTTATCCTAAATTTACACTTTTCTCAGTTGCTAAAGTTTAAACAGATACTCCAACAAAGCTAAAAACCACCATTTGGTTGCATTTTCCATATAAAGGCAATTGTAAGTGTCTGGTGTTTTTCCTGGACTTTACTTCAAGGTGTTTCAAGTTATTGAGTAAGCATGCAAGTTGATAATCAAGAGTCCCTATTTATTGGTTAACTTGGTACTTGGTAGTTTGTTAAGAAGAGAAACAACAAGAGATGAAAATGAATACAATTTTATTTCTTCTCCTCATACATGGAATTTTGTTTAGTTCCATGCCCCTTTGATAGATAGTTTGCATTCAACACTGGGCTTAACTGACAAGAAACTCACTGTAAAAGGCAGGTTTGCTCTGCGACAAGCTGGTTTCCATGGTGCTGAATATTTTTTTTTCTTTTAAAAGCTATGTGTGGGTCCTTACATGTGGAGTGTTAGTGCACATGCCAACAACAGGTCACACAGTGTCATAGAAGGGAAACATGTATACTGCATATAAACACCAGTATGTGCAATATTTTTTCATGCTCATATTTAAAGGAAAGAAATTTGATTATTTTGTGTCATGTATCATAAGGTCAGTTAATGAAGGTTGTTTTCATTTTGAAAACAACATTCAAATGGTTGATTGTGATTGTTTAGGGCTTGGCATTTCTAACCCGGAATTGTCATTTTCAAAATGTATAACACAAAAGCAAAAACACCTATTAAGTTAAAAACCACTGAAAATTATTGCACATTTCATTACTTCGTATTCTTTACATTATTGTTTTACTAAACTAAGCACATTTCACAGCATCCAAAGTCCAGACTTGAATATATCTTGGGCAAAGAATGTTTTAGTTATAATCAGTCATGTTTTTAAAAAATGTCTGGAAATCTATCACTATAGAGTCTAAATATCCAGTAAGTGCATATTTTCCTCCAGAGTCTGGAAGGAATATGTAAAGTTAGTACTTGGGATTTTTCCTTTCCGTAAAAACTAAACTTCATGTGCCTAGAGAAAATGCCCTTCAAACGCAAGCTTTTGGGGTGGGGGCATGGACATATTCAATGTCAAAAGCAAATAAGCAAGCAGTAGATTCTGAGTTTTTCTGGGGGGCTCACTAGTCGAAGATGGGTACTAGTGTAGTCACTGAGGACCTGCATGGCTTAGGAACTCCACTGTGAACTGCTCTGCAAGGTGCTAGCTGCATACTCAGCCACTTCCTAGAAAGAGTATGGGGTGGGAACCTAGGGAGTCCCAGTACTCATTTTTGCTAAATGAGAGATGGGAGAAGCTGGGAGCTCTGTCAGCTGTCAACACTTCACCTATGGCTCTCTAAGTGACCATCTCTAGTAAGCATGGACTGAGAAGGCACTCTGAGAATTGTAACACTAATTTGAAAGGAAAAAAGTTTAGAGGTGTGTCAGAACGCAAGACGTCTTCCTACCAAATCTTGGTAGTGAAACTATTTATGCAGGTAAATGAGTCCACAACGGCCATTCCTTAAGTAATGCTGACCTTTTGCTCTGTTAGAGACTCCAGGATTCTAGTCTTTAGTGGTCCAGCAGTCTCTTTTTAATCTCTTTGGAGATTTAAGCCTAACTTTTCCCAGGAAATTGCCTGGTTTGGGTATTAGAAGATGTTGAGTGGTTGGCAGGTGGGTAGGATTGGCAGGGGGAGGAACCTTTAGTATTCATTGACCATCCTCCCGGCTCCTTGCACTCTCAAACTCTCCAGTGGACACGGCACCTTCAGACTTTTTAGGCTCCATACGAAATAACCCAATTTAGAGGTAAAAACTTGAAGGCGTTAGCTAAAGTGCTTCCTGTTATCTCATGGTGTTAACGGTTCAGGGATTCTATTCCTAAGGTTCTGAAAAGCTTCTGTGTTACCAGGACTAGTAGACTGATGGACAAGGACTCAGGCACCTGAAAGAGAGCTTTCACCCCGCCCCCAATCGCCCAATTCAAGTGGTCAAACGTGCGCTTGGCTTGACTTGATGCCTAGAGTAGGAGCCAGCCTAGTTGAGCCTGGATCCTGGCATTATCGCTCCGGTTCTTGGATCTCAGATTGAAAACCCCGCCAACCATACATTCAGAGAAAACCCGGTACCTGTCAGGAGGGAAGCAGTGACAGACTCCCACTTTGTTGTGGAGCTTTGGGTGCGCATTGACCCCGGCTATCCCCAACTCCCATTCCCGCGCCAGCGCGCGCTTCCTCCTTGACCAGGAAGCGCTGCGCCTTTGCCGGCCACAGGGTGCAACCACTACCCCTAGAGCTCACAGCTTGGAGCGCTTCAGCGGACTGGGCTCACTCACCGATCCTGAGCACTTGCGGGGCGGTCTGAGGGAGGATGTAGCACAGGAAATAGAGGAGTGTCCAGCTTGTGTCTCTGGTCCTGAACCCGGGCTGGATGAGGATTGTACCGCGCTCCATCTTTCAAGCTTCCTAATTCATGCGGAGACACAGTCGTGGCCTCAAGCACGCAAGATGCACCCAACTTGGGCTGCGTCCCCGCCTCATTCTCCCTGGATGCTCCCAGTCTGCACACCTCGCGCTCTGTGCTCTCAGGAGAGCGAGATGGAGGGAACACTCAAGGGGACTTGGAGCAGGCTTGCGGGACTGAGCTGCTTGGGTCTTCTGACACCGTTCGTTAGCCCATCACTGCTTGTTCTCTTCCTCCTCCATGGACCACATACCTCCAAGAATCAGCAGGATCCCGCTCCGGGAGCCCAGAGACCAGCTGAGGAAAGTTGCTACCTCGATTTGCTGGAACGTCTCACTCATTCATCCTCTGGTCAGATGCAGAAGTGATGGGTGGGGGAATGGGTGGAGGGTGCAGGGTGCAGTGAGGAAAGGAGAGAAAAGGGGGAAGAAGACGCCCAAGGAGAGAGGGAACTGGGTGAGTTGGTGCAGCGCTGTGACCAAGCAGGATGAGCTCCAGCAGGTTATCTGGGATACAAGCCCGGGTTTTGCCTCTTTCTCAGTTCTGCTTTCCCTCCTCCCCTCTTGGCCCCACCCTTTATTTACTGCCCGCCCCAGCCAACCCTACAAACCTAGGCAGACACACACAGTAGCGCGCATACACGCGCACGAACGCGCACTCGGGGCAACACACACACACACACACACACACACACACACACACACACACACACA
>CAJQZJ010032643.1:1276872-1309196 GCA_907164525.1 Lophiomys imhausi | reverse complement strand
CACACACACACACACACACACACACACACACACACACACACACACACTCACACACACACACTCATACACACCACGTGCGCGCGCACGCGCGCGCGCACACACACATTTACACCATGCACTCACACATGCAGTCAATGTCCCTCAACTTTGCGCTGTGGTGCTGGGAAGTCCATTGAGTCTCAGGACAGATCAAATCTAACCTATTGGTACCCAGGCAAAGGTAGTTCTCCTATCCCCTGTGAATGACAGTCTTAGGTGCCCATGTGGGGGTCTTAGAGATAGATGTCTAGCACGTGATAGGAAATCACATCCTCCGAGGGGGATATTTAAGAAATTATCAGAGTTTCCATTTTTAACTCTGACAAGGATGAAGAGAAAGGGAAAGGAGGAGAAAGAGCAAAGAGGAGAAATAGGTACCCTTTAGTCTTTTAAGATTATAGCGACTCTTCCTATCTGGACTCGAATAATGTCTTGAAAATTGCTTCAATTTACAAGCGCAGAACTGAGAAATGCAGCTTCGGGCACGCTGCTTTTCTTAATTTCTTTTGACTGTCACATTTGAACATTGGAAATAGGCTATTTTAACAATGTAGGTTTAGAGACCATTTCTCTGTAGAAGGACAAGGACACTTCCCTGGGGAAATTAGCATTTACTCACGTTGGCTTAATTTCCTTTGAGCTTTCTGGGGAATGTTCCATATAAATGTTCGCTGGTTCTGCATGGACAGCCTGACATCTTAAAGTGCTTTTGTTTTCCCTAAGGAGGAATTTGGAAAATTGATCTGAATTATTTCATAAAAGAACACTCATAGTTATATGAGCTCAGATTGTGAAAAAAATTACAAAAGTAGTGTATCTTAAAATTCATTTGTTCCACAAATGCATGCTGAGTAGCTTGTATCTATCTGGTGGCAGACTTTGCTCCCCAAAGAACCCATGAGACACCAACACATCATCTCTTCTAGGGAGGCTATATTGTCCGTGCTAGGAACAATAGGTCAAATCGTATGTTGTAGTTCTCAGTTTTTCAGGATGAGAGTTTAGGAACTAGAACATGTACTCAGATAAGGAGGATTTGTGTGGATTTGCAGGTGGACCTTACCAATGAAAAGGATCAAGGACACAGGTGGCTACTGGCAGATACCTGAAGTTCTTTTATTGAAGAAAGAGGGCCTTCTTAGTGTTGGCTAAATAAGAAGAAACGCAAAAGTATGAATAGTAGATGGAATCTATAGAAAAACTCAACTTCAACTTATTTTAGACAGTTTCTAAAACCATATAGAATCAAACAAACAATGTTATTGTCTGTATCAAAAGACAGCAATACTATTAATTCATCCACCTATCCAACCTCCCACCCACCAATCCAGATATACATACATACATACATACATACATACATACATATATACATACATACATGCATACAAGTTTATTGAGGACCTACTTACTGTGTAACATAGTGAAAAGCCTTGAACACACAGCAGGAATATGGTTGCTGTTAGTATGAAACACATGTGGATCCTGAGAATATATCTCAGTGGTACAGCTCCTTCCTGGTAGACATAAGGCCTTGGATCCTCTCTCAAAGAGAAAAAAAAAATCAGTCAGTTTCAGAAAGCCATTATTGAGGTACCAAGAAAAGAAGGAATCTCATTTAGATGTTTGTGAAGGATGGTTATAATAGTGATCCTCTGATGAACAACTGGTAAATATTTTTTTATGTTTATTTATAACTTCAGGTTACATCTCCATCACAGTACCCTCTTTCCACCCCTCCCAGTCTCATCCTCCCACCCTCTACCCACTATCCCTTCAATCCCACTCCTCCGGAGTGGAGTGTCCCTATGCTGAACTGGGTAAATATTTTTTAAAGTCAGAATAAAAAGACTATTGGTTTATTTTTAAACTTAAGAATTTTATTAAGCACATCTAGATGTTTATCTTTTCTTGGATTACCCAAAGCCAAAAAAATAATAGGTGAGATACTGTATTACAAGTACTTGAGAAGAGAGGTCATGAATTAAGTTGGCTTGTAATGAACTGTTTTGGTCTAGGTTTTAGCACATTCTAGTTTTTTTCCAAAATTGATTAATTCCCTCCCCCAAAACAAAACAAACAAACAAGCAAAACCCTCTTGCTATCTAGTACCTTATGTGTGCTCACTCATTTCTAGATTTTCCCTGATATTGGCTTACACAGACCTTTTCTATGAGGAAGAATCCTGTGATTGTAGCCAATGAATATGTGTGACAGCATTATATTCCTCTAGCGCAAGAGGGAAAGGCTATCCCACATGGTCCTGCTGGATTTTCATATCTTTTTAGAAAAACTCAGAAAACTAAAACTTTTTGATGAGAGTAACATGGATGTGACAGCCACCTCTTATGGGACACTTGCTCTAAATAGCTGTTACCAAACAAATAGCATGCAAAACAATGACAACTTAACTTTAGGTTTCCAATCCTTCTGTATAATTGTAAAGCTCTTTTTACTCAGCATAACGTAATCAATCTGACTTGTACGCTCTCCAAGTTGTAATATCCTTATATCTAACATGAAAGTAATAATAATATAAAGGGCCACTGACACATTAAACCACAATAAAATTTTCCCCCACAATACTTATTATTGAGTATGTGAGTTCCTTTTTGCTAGTTATATTCTGACTAAAGGAATCCATATCTAAATTCCATTTTTAGTGTAAACATGCCCCAGAGGATGATGACCAAGACATTTTGTCTGCTGCAAAATAAATGACCAAAGCTGGTCCAATTAACAGTATGATAACAGTAACTGGTCTGTGTGTTCTAATACTATTTCATAAATTTTTATTACTTTTCAAATGTGCAACTTTTGGTATATGAGTGAATTTTTCTTTCTCACCGTTAGAGAGAAATTGGATTCTGCAGGGTTCTTAAAGAATGCATGGCTCACTAATGCTACTTTTCAGTATTATCAATAGGATTCTGTAAAGTGCAACACAGAAATTTATCTTCTTGTTAAAATGCTTTTCTCTGCCAGTCATGCACGCAGGCTTGTGGTGCTGAGTTCCTCATGAGTGGTTGTCAGCTGCTGCTAATTTGTTCTGTGCTTTTTAGAAGGGATGGGTTTTGTGCATACATGAATCTAGTTACATTTTGGTCCAAAAATGGCTATGGTGATCACCGTGTCCTCTTAAGAATAATAAAAAAAAATGTTCAATTGAATGCATAACTCCCCATTCCCAAACCTCAATCTTAAGCTTTGACTCTCATACCGTGGCAGGTAGCAAAGCATCACATGTATTTGCAACATTGTGCTTCCAAAGAGGGTTGGTGATGTTACCTAAACCCTGGTCCCTTTGTAAATACTGAATGATGACAACAGGGTACAAAGAACGTGTGTCAGTAAGCTAAGGAGCTAAATGTTATAACTGTTTTCTAAATGTGGTGAGTGCATTTGAAGGTACTTACCACATTACCCAGGGCCCTGACTGCAAAACATCAAGTAGCTTTTGGAGCTTCCTAGAAAGGTATCATTACATTACGATGAAAGTCCCAAGTTTTTGGCTACATCTTTATGCTTTTTTTTTTTAACAAAGTGATATCATGCATTTTTATGATTTTAAACTTGCATAAGCCAAGACATACCAAATCTTCTTTCTTCTTTGCTCAAATCTTCTTCATAAACTGCCAATTCACACAGCCAACTTTATCCACCATTTGCAGAGGACACAGTATCTCACACTCATTTTAACAGGAGTACAGCCTTCCTTCCAGCTATTAAAACTGCAGATTTGGACATAGCTCTTGCTCTTGCCCTTGTTTTTTCCCTTTGCTATGCAGTTGGTTTTCATGTTTTTGCTTTATGCTCTAAGCCATGCCTTTAATCTGCATCCCTGTAACTTTACCGCTTTCACAGTAACCTAGGACTTACTCATTTTAAGACTTTGAACACATTGGAACAGAAACTCTGGGCTGTGGAAGTTGTCTAGTACATTTCAGATCTTAAAGCCACTTTCCTATACTCTCTCCACTAGATGTCAGTAGTACTTCCTCTTTGGTGACAACCAACAACATCAACAGAAAGTGTCAAAAGGTGCTTAAAGTACAAAATCACCCATGGTTGGAGTGACTACTACAGCACAAGTCATTATGATCTTCCATTTTCTTTGATAACATGTACTGTTCCATGCCTCCTTCCCCTGTTTTTCTCCTTTCTATTAATACTGATCATTTGAGCTAAATTAGTCTCATCTATTGTTCTATGCAATATTCTGCTCAGTTCCATCATGCCTACTATCAATTCTTTAATAGTTTTATTTATTGTATTAAACACTGAACTCTTTGATGTTTACTCAGAAACAGCAGTACTATGTCTGGCTTTGAGGTGGAGCCTGGTTTATACTCATCAAAAAATATACATAGGTGAATAAATGATGTTGTCTCTCAAGCTATACAGCCTACAACCTGTATCTGTAATTGTGCTAGAACAAACTGGGTCATCAGCTAAAATTCTCTTTTAATTTCATTCATCTACATTGATGAGTATAATATTTATTTTTATCTTCAGATCATGAATATAGTATGTCAGAGCTAGGAAAATTCAGCTATAATCCTGTTTGTTTCTTAAAACTTCAGGAAAACACTCTGTGGAGTTGAGTTTTTTCCTCAATATTTCATTTTCCATACCATGGCTATCATTACACATACCTTAACCTAATGCTCCTTGGCAGCCCGCTGACCACAGTCCATTGCTTTAGACAAGTCTTTAACCCTTCATTGCTTCAGTCATGGCTTGAAATATTTTGCCCAATAGTCTCCATTTTCACACCCAAGAAGAAGAAAAACTTTCAGGCACAGTATAAATGGCAGCAACTTCTGAGGATTCTAATCTCTGTTCACTCTTGTTTATATGTAAAATAATGTTTTTCATAGAACAATGAATGTGTTTAGCTGGGTGTGGCAGCACATGCCTGAAATATCAGCATTCTTGAGACAGAGGCAGGTAGACATTTATGAATTGAAGGCTAGCCTGGTCTACATATAAAAGTTTCAGGATACCCATGACTTCATAGTCTTTAACAGATTCTTAAACTCTGACTTGTGAATTAGACATGGGCTGCAAACTATTTTCAACAATTAAAGATTTCTGGAAACACAATGACCAGAATTTCAAAATCAAAGCCATGAGAATGTGAAGTGTCTGGCAGAGTTTGCTCACCTGTGATGTGTTCTGTAACTTTACTGTACTCTTGGTTCTGAACATATCACATATACTGCATGTTCCAACATGACACCTGATGCTAAGAAAATCTGCTGAAAACAACTTTCTCAGATTCAAGACTATTGCATGCTGTGAACTACTCTTATAGGACTATGATCTTTTAATTATAGAAAGAAAAACTTTTAATATTTTCTTATTGTTATTTCTCAGCATGCAAGTATGAAAGTAATGTATTTTTGGATTTTAATTCTGTTTAAATATTTCTTTGAGTTGCTGGCTTGTATTTCACTAAAAATAAATTGTTAAAGAATTTTAGTTTGGCATTTGGAAAAAAATTCTAAAATGTCTTCAAATGTATTGTTACTATTTTGTATTATGTGTTCATGAAAAGTGGGATTCTCAGGATTGATGTTTCTAAAATCAATCAAGTATCAAACAACACTAAAAACTTATGAAGATACTCTACATCCTTCCATGTCAAATATCAGCCAAGGCATGACTAATTTATCTTTGCTGTGTTGAAGATAGAACCAAGAGCCTCACATATTAACCCTCACCAACATCCTCAACCTCAAAATATATTTATGTAAAAAAGTTATTACACCTCATTAGAATGAAATATTGCTTTTGTGTTTAATAAATGATAATACATCTACCAAAGACTGCTGATTCCCAGCCACTCAGAATTCTTCAGGTATCACGACATTTTCCAAAGCTGACTTTATCACTTACAGAAAGCCCAAACAGGTCAAGATTATTCATGCCTCACACATCATTATTCTGAGAGGATTTCCATGGATTTTCAGTAAACACTCTACATAGCCTGTTTTGTTCCTACTGGGTCCCATGTGCTTTTCCTCTAAAGCACTTAACACAAACTTCTAATTGCTTAATTCTTAAATCATGTGTATAGCATTTTCATCTATCTATCTATCTATCTATCTATCTATCTATCTATCCATCCATCATCTATCCATCCATCATCTATCTATCTATCTATCTATCTATCTATCTATCTATCTATCATCTATCTATCTACCTATCTATCTATCATCTGTCATCTATCATCCATCTATCATCTATTTAACATTTATCTATCTATCTATCTATCATCCATATATTTATCTATCATATATCAATTTAATTGACTTTTAGTCTATCTACAACTTATATTACAAGAACCTATCATATTTAGTCTGAAAAGGTAGTGCCTACACACCACAATTCTATGGATCTTTGGATATTGAGAGCCACTCCCAACTTATAGCACATAATAAGAACTTCACCCCATTTTTTAGACTGATTAGATTTAAATTATTAGAATATTGAAATGCCATTGTGATATGACAAAAAAATCTCACTCCAGGGAGGACAATAGAACCCAGGAATCAGGGTGGGTATGATTACAGTATAAAACTAGGCAAACATAGTAAAAACATAGTATACAAACAGATGATGTAGAAAAGTAATTGGTGTGCTAAAAGCAATTGGGTTTTAATAAAAGTGGCATCCATGGAAATGGTTCAGTGGGTAAAATTATTTGCCACCCAAGGCTGGTGATCTGAGTTTGAACCCTAGTACCTGTGTAAGAACTGGCCATTAACAAGCCATTATAAATGAGCACACAGACACTTGATGAATTTTAACAAGCCTTGGTCTGGATTGTGCAATCTTAGCCCATCTAAGATAGCTCATAATTGTATTCTCCAAATATAACCCATATATACATACATCCCCTGGGCTGTTCTCTATGCTATGCTGATGTTCCAGGCCACATAGAATGAGGTTCTTTTCTCAAACCCATGGTGTGTGTCCTCTTTCCTATTCTTGGTTTCTTCTGGAGCCATCTTCCCAAGATCTTCTCTGATTCAGAAGCCTAATCATCTTAGTCCCGTCTACCTGTGTCTTTGCCCAATTTCAGGCCTCAGCATTTATTTAACCAATCAGAGACAACAGTTAGAAAGCAAGGTGCTCTGGGAGCAGATTAACTAGCATTTAGAATGCAAAACATCACCCCATCAATTCCCAATTAGACAAATTTTATTTGTCTAATAAAAAGGCTAAATTTTTAATTCATATCACACAACAGTAAGAACAAATATGAAATAATCAAGGAAACCATATATAAAAGTTACACACATAATATTTAGCCTATTTGTGTCAGGCAATATTGAAGAAAATATCATCTATCTATCTTGGTGTGTCTAAAGTTCTGACTCTAAATATTTTCTAACATATCTTACATTTATAAACCTAAAGATTTGATTTAGATTTGAAAATACCCTTTTAAATTCTAAACAATTCAGTGTGGAGTGTTCCTAGTGGGATGGGTGGGAGAGGGAGGAGAAGGTGGGAGGGTGCAATCAGGAGGGGTGAAAATAGGGCACTATGATGGAGATGTAACTTGATGAAATACATAAACATTATAATAAAAAAATCTAAAAAAATAAGCACAAGAGAGTAAAAAAATGCTAAACAATTCAATTTTAATTGAAATTTTATATTTGTTATGTCTTCAACCCCATCAAAGACAGAAGAAGGGATACAATTATTATCTGATTGAATAGGAACAGCTTCCAGAAAGAAAATGACAGTTTGCTGCCTAGACAGTCCCAAATATCTCGTTGTACTGTTGGAGCCTCTGGACAAGCATATCTCACAGACTAAATTGTGCAGCAGGAAATAAGAAGGATTTTCCCACTCTGTCTCTGCAGAATCAGACTTACCTGCATTTAAGCTCAGGTCCACCTTTGGACTGTATATAGTCTGTTGAGAGAGCAGGGGAACTTTTTCCCAGTAAGAATTATCTCCTGATGGAAATTCTTAATGCTCATTGTCACCTTCCATGTCAAATGGGAGCTGTCAGGAGCTAACAACTCTTAAAATAATAAAAACATCTTTAAATGCCATTTTTGTATGCTTCTGAGGGTTTTAAAAACATCTATTGATTTTATTTATAAATCTATCATCTATCTATCTATCTGTCTGTCTCTCTCTCTCTATCAATCATCTATCTATCATTTTATGTTTAAGCAGGCAAACTGTGTATTTGTAACCATTTATTACCTGTTTAACCTAGGAAGCATATTTTTGTGATAAATTAAGACTAGTATTTGACATACATAACCAGGAGTTTTGACTGGCCTGGCCAGCCATCAACCTGTATTACCCAGACTCCTAAACAGATTGCAATAGTAACCCATAAAAGGATTGGGAGCAAATCTGTACTTTTAAATGAGTTGGATAGACACAATATCTTATATAAGAGTTGAAACTTACATATATGTGTGCTAGATTACAAAATTCTATACCAATGAAATTAACCTTATTTTTGTTTCAGTATACAAAATTCTATACCAATGTGTCAAAAGATAACCTTACTTTGAGAATAACAATAGCTTTAAGCTTCAGAGCAGATTCAACAATCTATCCTTATATCTTATCATTTCTATATTATATACCCATATTCCCCCCTCTTTTTTATTTTCAAGTATTCTCCCCCATATAAGAGAGAAAGAACGATAGAGAAAAGAAAAATAAGGAAGTCCCTGAGTCTAACCTCTTATGTCTTGTTTAATAAGACCATTTAACAACTTGTAACCATTCCACCTAAACAACTTCTATAACCCATCAAATGACCACAGAATAATCCACCCTACTTTTTGGGAAGGGTGTGTCATTCTCTAAAATTGTTTACTGATGATTTGGGACAAAGTAAACCTGTTTGGGGGCCCAAAAATGGAAAAATGGTTAATCAAGTTAATAGTAACATTTGTTGTCCAGTCTCTATGTGCTCAGCAATTTGAATGTTCTGAAGTTGAACTTTTGATGGGAAAGTTAAGGGCTTTATTAAAGTCCTGGCTAGAACAGTCTGTGAGGCTTGATCATCTTAGCAAGCTGTTTTGAAGTTGTTCTGGATGCAAATTTTTGAGGAAGCAGCTATTGAGGCAGTCTGTGAGGCTGGATCATCTGGGCCATTTTTCTTGTCTTCTTTGATGTCTGATCCCTTTGTTCTGAAAATATATAATTTCTCACAAGTAATATATAGTTCTGTAATTACAAATATGCCTAGGACATGCAGGATACATGTATCAATTAAGGAAGATTTTCTGCTCTTTGACCAGAAGAAAGGCATTTGTAATTCTCCATTCATGCCATATGAAATGCTGGCATGCAAAATTAGTCATATGGCTTCTATGTAGCCAGTAAGATTGTTATTGGCCAGGTGTGTGTGTGTGTGTGTGTGTGTGTGTGTGTGTGTGTGTGTGTGTGTATATATATTTCTTAGTCAGTCTGAGCTGTTCCCACATAGTGAAACCAGCAAATATAAGTTATCTGTTTGTTCTTTTCTTTGTATCTAAGATCTGTAGGAGGTCTTTCCAGTCAAATCTGATTTCTATCAGTTTGGATGGAAGACTTTTTACTTTCCTGTAATTATTAAATTATATATATATATATATATATATATATGTATATATATGCCTATATAATCACTTTTAAGTTGAAAATTGAGAATAAGACTGTGTGGAGTTTAAGCATTCTTCTCTACAGTTGACATGAATTTATTAATTAATTAATTGATTGAGACAGGTTTTCTCTGTGTAGCCACATCTATTTGTAAATTAGGTTGGTCTCAAGCTCATAAGGAACCTATCTGTCTTTGCCTTTGTCTCCTATGTTTTGGGATCAAAGGAATGCATTTATATTTTTCTTTTCTTTCATCCTTTCCTTGGAGATTTAATTTCTATGTGGATATATCTATCCTTATTGAGACAGGGCTTCTCTTTGTAGCTTGGGCTGTCTTGATTTTCTCTGTGGAGCTCTGTAGATTAGATTGGCCTTGAACAAACAAGGAACCTGTTTTTGCTCTATCTCCCAAGCTTTGGAATCAAGGTATGAATTTAAATAATTGTTTTACCTCTATTAAAAATAATATTAATTAAACCATTTTCTATTAGTGTGAGTTTCAATTTTCCCATGGGAGCCCCACTCTTGAGGAGATTGTTTTAGAGTAGCATGATATGCTATTTTTATAACTGTTGGTGGTGGGAGGCATGCAGTTTGCATGTTCCTCCCCCAGCCTAACTCTGGGTCCTTACATTGACTAACATATCTCTCTGAATAGGAGATGAGAGAGATGGGAGAATCACTTGATGGTCATAAGCTACCAAGCCTGAAGTACACAGTGCAGAAGCAGGCGAAGAAGATGGACACAGCTTTAACAAGGTGGAAGGTGAGTTCTAACTCCAAAAAGTTGTCCTTTAACCCCCTGACACTTGTGTTAGTACACCTCTACACACAACATACACCTCAACACACAAGTATAAATAGAAATTGAAAAGAAAAAAATAATTCCATTTCAAAGAGGAATAGTAATTTTGTGTACCTTGTGCTCCTAAATAATGGATTAAAGTTTCTCTTCACATAGCAGTTTAGCAATTATTATTTCCAGAAATTTATAAGCTTAAATTATTTTAGTTTTAGAATGATTAAAAGAGCATGGAGAACCCCTAAATAATCTATGTTAGAGAGGAGGTGATTGACTTTTAATAGCTAAAACTGAAGCTCACAACTTTTGCAACATTTTCATTTTTATTTAGCCCACTGTTCCTTGTGGGTTTCCAATTCAAGTCTCCTGACAACAAAACAAATTAAGTGCCTTCATATTAAAAATCATATAAATTAAACAACATTTCTAATTATTACATCCTGGTTTAATTTCTTCCCTCATGCTCATACAGAAAACGACATCTACTTAAAAATATTTGTATTTATCAGAGTAAGGAATGCAAATATTTTTTAAAGTTACATCGTGCTACAGATCAACAGCACATCTTCTTGTTCCTGTGCTCCTCGTCCCTCTACATCTCTTCCAGCTGATTTCCTCAGAGCGTCTACATCTTGTTATCTCTGGCATTTTACATAGCGTGTGTGAATAGTTCTTGCCATCTTCCCAGGCTGAGACAGTCCCTTTTGACTTCTATCAGGCTTTTCAGCACATTCATACCCTTTACTTTCAGTTTTTCTCTGAGTGTACTGAGGTAGATAGGTTCAATTCCTGTTCGGGCCGTGTGTTCTACTCTGCAGGCCTGCTGCACAGCTAAGCTCTGTTCTGTGCTGTACCCAGTTCCCTTGTTAGTCATATGTCTTGTTTTGACTTCTTTCATTGGTTCCATTTCTTAGTATCCATTGCTAGCCCTTTGGGAGCTTCTCATTGTTTCTCTGCCTGTTAATTGCAATCCCACCTATTCATTCTTCCACCCATACAGACACACCACTTTCCTACTGAGTTCTCTTGACTATCAGAAAAGCTGCCATTTGGGACTTTGATTCTTCATCCATCAGGAATGACTCTACCTTGAAAATAATCTTCCTCCAGCTCTTGTTAGTCAACTTTAAAATACAACATCCTCGTTGTATATTGATACAAAATTAAGATTATATTTGGCCACATTGGTATTGATCTTTGTATATTGATACAAAATTAAGGGTAACGCTTCTTAAAGGTATTGTTCATAGTAATACTTAAAAATGAAATGTCAAGTTTTGACCTCTCGCTACCAACCAACATAAACTGTTGAGGATAATTAAGAAACAGAAACTAATAGTCATGAAAACGTGTCATTTTGTTAGTTACTATGACAGTCTATCACAGTTATTTTCTAAGCTACTCAGAAATCAAGTTGCTAAGAGACAAGCAATATTTGCTTATCTAAATATAAGAGATAGATAGGGCATCTTCAAAAACCTCAAGAGATCTTCAGAATATGGCATTCAAAGATGTTTTCTTAACTTAAGATTTTTTGATATCGAGACATGTCAGCTCCTGACAGCACCCCCTATTCTAGTCCAAGTAGAAGATGAGCATCGAAGAATCTCCAGTGGGAGATGATTGAATTGGTGGTAAGCCATTCTCTTGGCAAGAAAAACCCTTTGCTTCAACTGTAGATAGAATGCTGTCCAAAAAGGACAAAACTTGGAAGCAGATAAGTCGACAGCCTAGCTATGCTAAGACAGGGTAGGTAAGTCCTTCATAATTCCTGCTCTACAATCAATGTCTGTCAGAGAAATTGGGCCAAATGGCTGAAGATTGATGCTGTAATGTATGGAGAGAAAATGGGAACTGTCCAGGCAGCCACTGGTATGTCATTTTTTAGTTTTGGAAGCTGCAGGCCCTGCACTTCCTAAATAATCAGATATATTTATCCCTCTCAGGTCTCTGAGGTGGTTGAAGAATAGATAGCTAGAGTCTCATAGTTAAATTTTGAGTTGTTTAGGAATCAAGAGGGTGTTCTGGATCTAAGAAGATATTTTTAAAATTATGAGGCAAGTTAGTGTGAAAGCTGAGTTAGATATAGAACTTTAAACTCATGGAGATGGTTAGATAGTAGAATGTTAAAGTCAGGTGCCAAATACATATGGACTGGACATTGGGAATGTATGCTAAGCCATATAACTCTTATAATTGTGGCCTATTTATTTCTGTTGTTTTGTATTGTATTTATAGTTATAAGAAAAAGAACCATTTTTTGGACTGAAAGGGAGAGCTGTTGGGGGGAAAAATGAAATACCTTAAACTTAAAAAAAAAAAAAAAGAAAGGAAGAGGATGGGGGGGTTGAGGGGGAGGAGGGTGGTAGGGTGGGACTGGAGGGGGGAGTAGGGAGGGGATTGTGATTGAGATGTAACTTGAAGAAATAAAAAATAAATTATTAAAAAAAATAAAAATAAAATACAACATCCTCCAGTTGACCAAGTAAGTCCCACCTCCCCTGATTGCCTTTCCTTCTACTTATTCCACACATACCAATTGCAGTTTTAGTGGCATTTCTGGTTGAAAAGTATCAAATCCTTCACCTTTACCCAGAAGCCTCAGATTTATATCAACATTTATATATATTCCACTATAAATTGCAGAGGCAAATCCTCTCAGTGCCCCACCTACATGTTCTCAGTAGTCAGTTCTACACAGGAACATCGCTTCCTGGGAACAGCAGGGACTCTGCCTGAGGGTTCTGTCTTCTTGTATCTTTGACTGTGGAAATGTGGTCTGGGTTTGGTGCCAGAGTCAGTGCCCTGGGGTGCAATTTCTGAGGATTATTCTGTACTTTCTCTTCATGCTCCAACTGTGTGAGGGATATGCTGCTTGGCACTGCATGTTCATTCCTTCCTCCCCTTCCTCACTTACACTTCTAATATTCCCTTGACTCATGCCTCAATGTAGCTAAAAACACACAAATGTGATCTCACTATCTGTTTATGAATAGATCCTATTTTATCATTTGCACATTTATATGTATCATGCTAATTTTTTAGCTGTCTTATAGTTAGTTGGGAATTGTAAATT
The DNA here is from genome assembly GCA_907164525.1 of Lophiomys imhausi. Classification (NCBI taxonomy): domain Eukaryota; kingdom Metazoa; phylum Chordata; class Mammalia; order Rodentia; family Muridae; genus Lophiomys; species Lophiomys imhausi. The sequence continues at coordinate 1,295,643 of CAJQZJ010032643.1, read as the reverse complement.
TGAATGTTTAGTTAATAATATTTTCCTAAGTGTCCTTGTCAAAGAATGTAAAGGACAGATATGAAAATTTCTATTGACATTCTGTTTGTTTATCATAAGTGATTGCTCACTTTGGGAAGATAATGAATTCCCTTTTTTTTTTTTTTTTGTTGTTGTTGTTTTGGTTTTTTGAGACAGGGTTTCTCTGTGTAGCCCTGGCTGTCCTGGACTCACTTTGTAGACCAGGCTGGCCTCGAACTTACAGAGATCCACCTGCCTCTGCCTCCCAAGTGCTGGGATTAAAGGCGTGTTCCACCACCGCCTGGCTGAATTCCCTTTTGGAAGAAGTGAGATATATTATAAGATACAGATTAAGATCCCTCAATTCCAAATCTGAAATTCAAACTACTCCAAAATTTGCAATACTCTGGCCCTTACATGACACAAATCTGACAGTTCAATGTTTGCAAACTTTGTCTCATAAATGACTATTAAAAACACAGTATAAAATTACCCTCAAAATATATGTATAAGATGCACATGAAATATAAATATGCACTGTGTTTAGAGTTAGATTTCAACCCCAATGTATCTATTATCTATGCATAAGTATACCAAAATCCAAAATTCTAAAATATGAAATACTTCTTTCAAGCATTTCAGACAAGGAAAAACAAACCTGTATTACTTAACTAATGTATCTCCGCTTTGCCTGTGGTTGGTTTCAGGAGCACCATTGCCTTTAAACTTTCTGTAACATAACATCAAAATTGGTACAGGTGAGCTCCATAACAAAAAAACCCAACCAATTCCCTATCAGGTAAAACCAAATTATTTTTTGTTAATCAACAATTTAGGTTGCTCTCCAAAAGCTCCATAATGAGGAAAACACATTAGAATCCAATGAGATGGATATTTGTCCTACAGAAGGTAAACAAAGCAGACTATTATAAAATTATCAAGCTGAAAATCCACACAGGAAAACCAGATCAGCTTATCAACTTGATTCTCTGTATCCTTTTTAAAATCTTCAAAAAAGATGAACATTTGTAAAAATGCTGTTCTGACATAAGTGTATTGTACAGAATTATGTAGACAGCAGTTGTAAATATTGAAGTAATACTGACTTTTGAATAGTTCAGCAATAATCCACCAGGACAGTCTTCCTCTCACAGCAGTAGATATTGAGAATGTTTTAACTTTGTGGTTTTCTTTCCCCAAACCAATCAGACACAAATGTGTTCTATTTATTTCCTCATTTTAATATTTTCCATGTAAGACAATTCTTTCTATTTTGTTCTGCATCCAATTATCACAGATGCACTAACATGGGAAGGTGCCAAAAGTTGGAACATGGCTTAAATAGTTTCTGACAGTCCCCCAGAGACGCTCCATCATTTGGTGTCACATCCCACACACTAGCAATGATTCGGACTATCTGGAATGTTGAGGAAGACTCTTGGGTAGCTATTTCCTACTAAGTAAAATATTCTTCTTAGATACAAGAAAGAGACTCATAAAAGTTGGAAAACAAACACAATTTACTAGCCTAGAAAAGATGAATTTCACAAGACTCATAAATCCATTCCCAAGCAATAGTAATTACCAGGGAGAAGGCTGACCAAGGACCTGCCTGTAAAATGTGTGTTGGGTACTCCAGGGATGTCACTGTTGTGAGTAGTCACCAACCCTGGAGTAGGCTTTATAGTGAGAAGCTGTCTTTGAGTCACTAATGCTCCTGACAGTAACCTTTCCTCCATGTTCTGAAAGTAAGCCCAGTAGACTCATTGGCTAAATAACTTGGACTTTGGTAGAATCTTTACTTTAGTCTGTTGCTGGAGCCCTACCCAAAATGAACAGACATTTGTTCATGTTTCCTCAGTAGAATGACAATGACAGATGCCTAGTGCATATGCTGAGCTGCCTCTGACCCTGGGGCCTCCCCAGTAATAGTATTTACCTCGGCCCATGTCTCCTGACGGCAGAGCTGATGGCAGATTCCCTTCTTTGTCCAAGCTCCTTCAGTGTTATAGGCATTAGCATTGAAATGGGACATAGAACTCCTTATTCACGAAGTCCATCTTACTCCATGCTCTCTCTCTCTTCTCTGGGACAATTTTTAATGTAGATCATGTCTTTGTCAGTTTACATGAGAAGAAATGGAATGGCTTGGAAATGCCAGTCTTTTCACCCTAAATTCCAGAGGCTGCTATGGGGGTTGTTGCTGGCTGTTTTGTTTTGTTTTGTTAATGTGTTACTTTTCCACATCCATTTTTCTTCTGCTTAGCATTTGACTTTCTCTCCGTCAGTGCTGCTTCCATTTTAAGCAGGGTACTTTGACTCTTCCAGAAAGATTTAGACATATAGAAGTTTCTAAAAATAAGCTAGAAGTTTACAGCTATAAATGGCTTATTTAAATCATGAAGATAAGTTATTTTAGAAAAAAATAGGATTCAAAATAGGAGCTGATTTAGTTTTGCATTTTTCATACCAATGGCAACTCATGTCCCCATTTCTGTATATTTCAATCTCCAAATGATTCTCTACTCCACAATTTGAGCTATTTCTTCCCATCTTATTTATGTTAGATTTATAAGTCATATTCATTTCACACATATGGATACAGGTACTTGTAATGCGAAAGTCACTAAAAAGAAATTGCTGTGATTTACATAGTATTGTCTCCAGCTTTCTTCAAGTAGAGAAAAATGAGAGAGATAGAGAGGAAAAAGAAGGTTGGGGAGAGCAGAGAAAGAAGAGAACTTCTAAAACTTCAGTAAAACTTCTACACTATATAGAACAATGTGTTGAATTTAGGGCATATGGATATAAAGTGGAAAGTTTCTTTTTCTGTAGCAGCAACTTGTGGGTATAGGAGTGGGCAATGATAAAAATGTCCAAAGTCACAAATACAGTATATAGTTAGTCATAGGTGCTGTTATTTGCCTTAAAAATAGACTTTTATTTTGCCTTTATTTTCTTTAACCACTCTCAAAATTAGAGAAGAGAGAAAAACCCAGCAGGAAGATAGAACAAAAAGCCCACAGAATCAAAGACGTGTTCAAACAGCCAGCTGTATTCATTGCACATTTCAACCGCAGAAATATTTTCAGGTGATTCTGTTGTTTGACAAAACGTGGGAACCACAGGATCTACAACACTTGCAAGCAAAACTCAACAGCTCTAATAATAGTTACAGAAGTGAAAGCCAATTTGGGTAAAATAAGACATTGACTCTAGTCCTCTGAGAGAAGATTTTTGAAAGGAAAGTTTACAAAACTCTGGCTTGTTCTTTGGGAAATTATAGACCCTTCAGCACCTTGATTTATTTTCTGGATTTCCTCACCACCATGAAAGCTCTCATGCAGTGTTTCTCCCCTGCTCAAAATCATCAAATATGAAACTTTTTCATTCTTTTCTCCTGCATAGTGGTTAAAGAGCTAGCTATTGACTTTGGCTAAATGTGTTACTTTGAGCCCCCCATACAAGGGAGATACAAGGGCTTTAGTCTGGGCACTCCTGAGCTCTGTCTCCTCCTGGTTGAGTCTAAGCACAGTCACGAGCCCCGAAGGCAGCAGGCACAGAAATTACCTTACGGTTGACCCATAGACTCTCTATGCTAAACAAATATAGCCTAGTGCATATGAAGTCACTGTAAGTTATTCTGTATTACTTTCTCTTGTTTTTGTGTTATTCTTAAAATCCTTCAGCTTGTGCATGCCTCATATGATTAGAAAATTAAAAGATAATGGCAGATAAAGTTTCAGCAGTGAGAAGTGCTTGCTGCTTTTGCCAAAGGCCAAAATTCAGGTCACAGCACCCACATTGGGTGACTACAAACACCTGAAATTTCAGTTTCAGACCATTTGACACTTCTTCAATATTCTTTTGGCACCCACACACGTGTGACATATGTTTATGCACAGACAAATTAAATCAACTTTTTCATTTTGCTCTTTCTCTCTTTGAGAAAATGAGTCTTGTTGACTTGCTTTGGGGACCACAGGATACCTTAGATCAATGTTCTCTACGATCCTTCTCCTTTTGACCTTCTATTCTTATTCTTCAGATTCTTCTGATTTGCTAGTTTTCTGACCTCATTGATCCTCAAAATCTTATGTGACCAAATGTGCATTGATAAACTGTATACAATTGCTATATGGAAAATGTTGGAGGAGAGTGTGCAGTCGGGCCAACTTATTATAAGATTGATGTGATTCTTGCATCAAATAATACATATGATCCTACAGTGTGATGCTAGATGGAGTTGGATGGGATCAGAGGAGAGACATGGAATTAAGCTGTCTAGAAGCAGCTTTACTGATTTGGAGTTGGTGACTGAAAAAGAAGATGCCAAGGATGATGCTTTGGCTTCTGGCTAGGGACATCTGCTCATCATCAGTGACCTTGCATGGGACACAGCAGGACCATCAGCTTCAGGTAACAGTGATAAAAGTTAGACTTGGGGCTTGGAAAATTTACATTTCTTTAGTATATTTCTTTTAGAAGTTTTAGTCCACTGAGAGGCATACTTTTTGTACAGCATATATCTGAAGCCTACCTCATCACATGACCAGGTTTCTGAACTAAGACCTCAAGTTTAAGATTCAGTTTGGTGCGCAATATTGTTCATTGTTCTGGAAGGCTCTTTGAAATGGCAGGCTAACACTGTATATCATAAATAAAAAAATCTTTGAAAACATCTTTGCACAGAGATATTTCCCTGAATCTCAGTTCTCCATAACAATGTCTGTTATTCTTCCTGTGCCATGTCTATGTCTCAATTTTTCTCAAGTCCGTGCATTCCTACATAGGAGATAAAGAAGGATACAGAAAAGGGAAAGAAGGAATACCCTGGGTCTAACCTCCAAAACCCATTAAACAGGACCATTTAACAACTTGTAATCTCTTCCCCTAAATAACAGAGTTTTCAGTTGTCCTTCAAATAAACAAAAAAGGGGGGGGCGGAGAAACACCCTCCCCACCCTCTGGGTATGGGACGTCGCTCTCTTAAAATGACTTCCTGCTGATTTGGGTTGTAGTAAACCTGTTTGGGGCCCAAACCAAAATGGAAAAATGGTTAAAAATGTTAATACAATCCTTTTATGTTCAGATTATTGAATATGCCCTTATACCTTTGTATATTGATACAAAATTAGTAGTATATTTGGCTAAAATGGTATTGACCATTGTTTATTGTGCAAAAATAAGATTGTATCGGTCTACGTCGGTATTGATATTTGTATATTGATACAAAATTAAGATTATGTTGGCCACAATGGTATTGACCCTTGTATATGGACGCAATATTAAGATTGTATTGGGCCGCATAGGCATTGATCTTTGTATATTGATACAAAATTAAGAGTATATTTAGCCACATTTGAATAGATCTTTGTATATTGATACAAAATTAAAGGTAACGCTTCCTAATGGTATCGTACCTAGAGATACTTAAAAATGAAATGTGAAGCTCTGGCCTCTTAATACCAACCATCTTAAACTGTTTAGGATAGTTAAGAAAAACAAACTCCTAGTCATGCATGCATGTCACCTTGTTAGCTACTATAACAGTCTATCACAGACATTCTCTAAGCTACTCAGTAATCAAGTTGTTAAGAGACAAGCAGCATTTGCTTATCTAAATATAAGAGATAGATAGGGCATCTTCAAAAACCCCAAGAGATCTGCAGAATATGGCATTCAAAGATGTGGTCTTAAATTAAGATTTTTTTTTGATATCGTGACATATCAGCTCCTGACAGCACCCTCTATTCTACTCCAAGTAGATGATAAGCATCGAAGAATCTCCAGTGTGAGATGGTTGAATTAGTGGCAAGCCTATCTCTTGGCATGTAAAAACTCCTTGCTTCAACTGCAGACAGACTGCTGTCCAAAAAGGACAAAACTTGGTAGCAGGGAAGTCGACAGCCTAGCTCTGCCAAGACAGGGTAGGTTAGTCCTTCATAATCCCTGCTCTACAATAAATGTCTGTCAGAGAAACAGGACCAAAAGGCTGAAGACTGATGCTGGAATGTATGGAGAGAAAAAGGGAACTGTCCAGGTAGTCACTGGTTTGTCATTTCTTAGTATTGGAAGCTGCAGGCCCTGCACTTCCTATATAATCAGATATATTTATCCTTCTCAGCTCTCTGAGATGGTTGAAGAATAGATAGCTTGAGTCTCATAGCTAAATTTTGAGTTGTTTAGGAATCAAGAGGGCGTTCTAGATCTAAGAAGATGGTTATAATAGTGATGCAAATTAGTATGAAAGCTAAGTCAGTTATAGAACTTTAAACTCATGGAGATGGTTAGAAAGTAGAAGGTTAAAGTCAGGGGCCAAATATGTATGAACTGGACATTGGGAAGGTACACCGGGCCATTTAACTCTCATAAATGTGGCATATTTAATTCTGCTGTTTTGTATAGAATTTACTGTTATAAGAGAAAGAACCATTTGTTGGATTGAAAAGGGAAGCTGTTGGGGGGGGAAGAGGGTGGAAGGGTGGGACAGGAAGGGGGAATAGGGAAGGGTTTGTGACTGAGATGTAACTTGAAGAAAAAAAATAAAGTACTTATATAAAAAAATGTCTGTTATTCTTAAAATATTTTTCAAGCTTGAGTGATGAGCATACAGAGAGGAGAGAACAAAATTTGTAATCTCTTGAAACAAGAATGTGTGAGAAAACTAGTAGAAACACAAATGATGATGCTTACTACCACATGATCTTCAGTGTTTTATAGGCTGCGTGTGACCTACTCGCAGAACATAGACTTGGTAGATACTGGAGGTAGGAGCTGGAGAATAGTGAAAGAAATAAAAGGCATCCAAATTGGAGACAATGAAGTTAAACTCTCCTTGTCCACTGAGCAAATTTTTTTGTATTGTAAAACAACAAAGATACCCCTAAAAAGTATTAGAGAGAAAGATTAGCTTAGGAAAATGGCAAGATACAGAATCAGCATATGCAGTGTGGTGTTAATATACACCATTAGCAAGCAACCTAAAAGAAATTTAAAACTCCTATATTACAAAAATATTTAGAAACTGATTTGTCCAGAAGTTTTATCCAATGAAATCTCTATATTACAAATCAAAGAAATCAAGGAATGTCTTAGTTACTTTTCTTTGTGAAGAGATAAATAATTTCCAGAGGGGTAGAGTTCATGATGACCATGGCAGGGACATTACAGAAGGCAAGTCGTTACATCTCTGGTGCAATAACTGAGAACTGACATCTTGAGACAACAATCACAAGACCATAAAGTTATAGAGGTCTAACTAAGAGTGGTATGGGGTCAAAACTTGACATTTCATTTTTAAGTATTACTACGAACAATACCTTTAAGAAGCGTTACCCTAAATTTTGTATCAATATACAAAGATCAATACCAATGTGGCCAAATATAATCTTAATTTTGTATCAATATACAAAGTTCAATACAAATGTAGCCCAATACAATCTTAATTTTACATTAATATACAAGGGTCAATACCATTGTGGCCAAATATAATCTTAATTTTGTATCAATATACAAAGATCAATACCGATGTAGCCCTACACAATCTTAATTTTGCATTAATATATGATGATCAATACCAATTTAGCCAAATATAATATTAATTTTGTATCAGTATACAAAGGTATAAGGCTATATTCAATAATCTGTCCTTTTTTTTTGATCTTTCCTATACTATGTCTATGTCCCATTTTTCTCAAGTCTGTTCACTCCTATATAGGAGAGAAAGGAGGATACAGAAAAGCAAAAGAGAGAAGTCCCTGGGTCTAACCTCCAAAACCCATTTAACAAGACCATTTAACAGCTTGTAGTCTTTTCCCCTAAATAACAAAATTTTCTATTATCTATCAAATAACCAAAGGGGGAGAACACCCTCCCCACCTTCTGGGGATGGGACGTTGTTCTCTTAAAATGACTTCCTGCTGATTTGGGACGTAGTAAACCTGTTTGGGGCCCAAATAAGAATGGAAAAATGGTTAAAAATATTAATAGAATCATTTGATGTTCAGTGCTTTTGTGCTCAGCTATTTAGATGTCCTAAGAAGTTTGTAGACAGAAGCTGATCTTCAGAGCTTTACTGAAGATCTGGCTGGAGTATTCTTAAAGGTATTGTTCGTAGTAATACTTAAAAATGAAATGTCAATGTCTCTTTCTACCAACCGACAAAAACTGTTTAGGATAATTAAGAAACGGAAACTAATAGTCATGAAAACGTGTCATTTTGTTAGTTACTATGACAGTCTATCACTTATTTTCTAAGCTACTCAGAAATCAAGTTGCTAAGAGACAAGCAATATCTGCTTATCTAAATATAAGAGATAGATAGGGCATCTTCAAAAACCTCAAGAGATCTGCAGAATATGGCATTCAAAGATGTTTTCTTAACTTAAGATTTTTTGATATCAAGACATGTCAGCTCCTGACAGCACCCCCTATTCTACTCCAAGTAGAAGATGAGCATCGAAGAATCTCCAGTGGGAGATGATTGAATTGGTGGTAAGCCGTTCTCTTGGCAAGAAAAACCCCTTGCTTCAACTGTAGACAGACTTCTGTCCAAAAAGGACAAAACTTGGAAGCAGATAAGTCGACAGCCTAGCTATGCCAAGACAGGGTAGGTAAGTCCTTCATAATTCCTGCTCTACAATCAATGTCTGTCAGAGAAATGGGGCCAAATGGCTGAAGATTGATGCTGTAATGTATGGAGAGAAAATGGGAACTGTCCAGGCAGCCACTGGTATGTCATTTTTTTAGTTTTTTAAGCTGCAGGCCCTGCACTTCCTATATAATCAGATATATTTATCCCTCTCAGGTCTCTGAGGTGGTTGAAGAATAGATAGCTAGAGTCTCATAGTTAAATTTTGAGTTGTTTAGGAATCAAGAGGGTGTTCTGGATCTAAGAAGATATTTTAAAAATTGTGATGCAAGTTAGTATGAATGCTGAGTGAGATATAAAACTTTAAACTCATGGAGATGGTTACATAGTAGAATGTTAAAGTCAGGTGCCAAATACATATGGACTGGACATTGGGAATGTATGCTAAGCCATATAACTCTTATAATTGTGGCCTATTTATTTCTGTTGTTTTGTATTGTATTTATAGTTATAAGAAAAAGAACCATTGTTTGGACTGAAAGGGAGAGCTGTTGGGGGGAAAAAAGAAATACCTTAAACTAAAAAAAAAAAGAAGGGAAGAGGATGGGGGGGTTGAGGGGGAGGAGGGTGGAAGGGTGGGACTGGAGGGGGGAGTAGGGAGGGTTTGTGATTGAGATGTAACTTGAAGAAATAAAAAATAAATTATTAAAAAAAAGAGTGGTATGGGGTTTAGGAATCTCAAATCACACCAAGAGTAACACACCTTGTCCAACATGGCCATACCTCCTAATCCTCTGAAACAGTTCCACCAGTTGGAGAACAAACATTGAAAAATATGAGCTTATGGGGGGCATCCTCATTCAACCCACCACAAAGAAGATATCGATAAATTGACTATATCATATATAATATATATATTCATGTATTTAAAAAAATTAAGGTCTAATAAGAACCAGATACTCTACCTATAAAATGAGCTCAAGTAAGTCAATGAAAAACTACCAAATAACTTCAATTGAAAAATGAACAAAAGACTTGATAACACATTTCTCAATATAAGACATTAAAAGTTGTATGTGGAAGTGTCAAGCAAAACTAATAAGCACAGAATTAAAAATCAAAATCACGGTGAGAAAATTACTTCATTCTAGTAAGAATGATTAGTATAAAAATATTAGAAAAGAACTCTAGTGTTGCCATGAGTGTGAAAAGGAGAGTGTATTGTTATACACATTTGATGAGGAAATAAATTAGTATAATCCTGAAAAATAAATTATGACACACTCTTGAAAAAAATTTAAGAGTTACCATATAATACCAATAATATCAGTACACATACACACAAAGGTAATAACAATGGTATTGACAAGTCATTGTTTACTGAAGCAATATTAACAACAAACAAGATATTCGATGAGTCTTAAGAGTTCACAAACTTGAGAGCAAGAAGTAAATATGACCTGTACAAAATTAATTACTACTCAGTCATGATACCATGCGTTCTTTCATTAGAATAATATAGTTGAGCTAGAAGGAGGTCAAACAAAGCAAGCAAAGAACAGAACAACTACTGTATGATCTCACACCTGAGAGGAATCTAAGATTCCATCCTAAAGAAGCAGAGTAGAAAAATGTAGGATTGGGAGAATAGAAAGGGAGAAAGGAAAGGCCATTGATTGTTAATGGGTACCAAGATGCAGTTAAACATGGGAGGTATATTTTGATTGTTCTGTAGAAGTGTTATAGATAGTGATAATGCATTGTACATTTTAAAATTGACTTAAAATGAAATTATTATTACCAGTTATAATTAATATTTTTTAAATATTACTTCAAGTTACATATCCTTTAAGGCAATTGTAGATTAATGCCTTGATTCTACTCTCCACAGAGTCCTGTGTGTTGACACATTATTCTCACTACTATTCATCACTATTGGTGATGATCATGTTTAAACAAAAAGATTAAAAGAACATATTTAAGTTTTTGTAGCTGTTCACAAGAAATTTTAAGTATTAATATTTGGTTGCTTTAAATTTGGTGTTTCTGTTTTAATAATGTTCATCTCAGGATTTTAACCACTAAATTGAGGTCTTAAATAAATATATGCATTCATTAATTAATCTTAAGACCACCTGGAGGGAATTTTACAACTGCTTCATTAAAGAATGACTTCTTGTACTTTAAAGTATAAAACACTCCTGAAAAACTATGTGGGGGAGTTTTTAACTGTAACCATAGGACTACTACACAGAAAATGAAAAATGTTCCTTTAATTAGAAAGACAGCAGGAATTTAGAAAGGTAGAATTTAATGTAATTGAAGTGGGCAAATCATTATTTAATAGGAGTCATGCTACATTTCTTGATGAAAACACAATGAGGATCTTTAATTTCAGACGAGTCAATAATTTTATTTTTATATCTCTCCTGAGTCTATTCTAATTAAAACAGAATAGAGGATAAATTACAGGAAGCAATCTAAACTTACATTGTCTGAGTTGCAATCTTTTGCTTAAGAACTTTGCTTACAAAAGTTTAAAAAATTCTTGAAAAGCAATAATTTAAAAACTATTATGAATATAGGGAAACAAGAATGTAGGATAATTAATAAAATGCAGGAATTAGGGATAGGATTTAAAGGGTAGATACAGCTATACCATTTATTCTACACTCATTACTTCTGTCTTGCATAATCACATCGTCAAAATATAAAAATTCTATAAAAACACTGAATATGTAAACCAGACAGATTAGTGAAAACATAAACAACATAGAGTGAAATTATTCAATAGGCTGTCCTCTGAGGGACAGGTAACATTAGGCTTATTCACATCAGAATTTTCATTGGAGAATCCTCACCATATTCAAAATATTGTGTCAGATGGAGACATCCTTGATGTGAGGGTTTGTGCCTTGTCTTATTGTATCTTTTTGTGCTGTGTTAGGTTGATGTCTCAAGGAGGCCTGCTCTTTTCTGGAGGGAGATGGTAGGGAGAATGGATCTGGGGGAGAGGGGAAGTGTGTGTGTGTGTGTGCGCCTGTGTGTAGAAGTGGAAGGAATGGTTCCGGCCAGGGGATTGTGTAGAGCTGAACGGTCCCAGCGACATTGGATTGCTGTGGTGTTTGCAGGGCCACGATGGAGACAGCTATTGAGGAAGTCTGCCAGGCAGAACCAACTGGGTCACTCGTCCTCCTTGGTGCCTGATTCTGCTCTCTGCTGAGGTTTCCGTCCTCCTTGGTGCCTGATTCTGCTCTCTGCTGAGGTTTCTGCTGTCCAGCCGTCCCCGGGCTCCCCTAATGGACGCTTCGATTCTCCTGGAACGATAAGAACAGAGCCCTGCCCCAATCCCAACCCTAGGACAATTGCCCTCTTTTTTTTTTGGGGGGGGGTCTAGGTAGTACTTCTCCTGAAGCAAATTTGGCATCCGACAACATACAAAGCGTTATCTTTCAATCTGGGTTAAAGAAGAAATCATTCTGTCACCTTGGAGCTAAACCAGCTCCAGTGTATATATTTTGAGATCCCAAAGGACAATCTGCCTGCATCCAGAAGGCCTTTTGTAAGTAGCCTCCAAACCTAGGTCCTTCCAAATCCCATGTGTGTGTCTCTGAACTCTAATTATTGGGATCAGAGACCTGTGTTTCCCATCTGAAGGGATCAAAGATGTGTTCCACCACTCCTGGATCGAAGTCTTTCTCTATTTAGAGTTTGCCCTGCATCAGGCTGACCCTGAGCTCCGGGATCTGCCCGTTTCTGTCTCCAGTGTGCTGGGAGCTGGGACCAAGGGTGTACTCTTCTTGAATGGTGGGACCAAGAGTATGCACCCTCACCACCCAGCTCCGTATGACTCCAGAATACATAAGACCACCAACTCTACGGTGCTCCCCCCGTCTCCGCTGAAGTCAAAGGCATGGGCCAACACCACAATTCTCTTGTATTTTACCTTAGCTCCCTTAGCTCCACGTCTTCTCGACACCTGGAGGTCTGCAAAACCAGGCCGAACGGCTGTATCCTCTATTCCATTCACAGTGTTTCAGCCCTGCCACCTGCCCTTATTTTTTTTTTTTTTTTTTTTTAGTTAATAAATTTATTTGTTTGTTGCTTCAGGTTACATCCTTATCATATTGTCCTCTTTTCCCACTTCCCAGCCCCACCCTCCCATGCTCTACCCCCTGACCCTTCCGTCTTGTTCCTCTGGGGTGGAGTGTCCCTGCCTAACAGTCTCTCACCACAGATCAGGAGTCATATGAGGGCCAAGAGCCTCATCATTCACCGGGGGCCTACGAGGCAGTACTGCCAGTGAAAGGTGTCTCCTTGCTACTGGGGGAATACTAAAAAAAAGACCAACAAACACACAAACCCACAAAAACAAAGAATATCCACAAAAAAAGAGAGGAAAAAGAGAAGGGAAAAGGAAAAAGAAAAAAGAAAAAAAGAAGGAAAAGAAAAAGATAAAAAAAACATTTATGTCCATGTTCCTTTTGGTGTGTTGGTTGTAGAACAGATATCCTGTACGATATAGCTAAAATCCTACTATGAGTGAATAGATGCCATGTGCGTCCTTCTGAGACTGGGTTAGCTCACTCAGGATGAGCTACTCTAGATCCATCCATTTGGTTGCAAATTGCATGATTTCATTGTTTCTTATAGCTGAGTAATATTCCATTGTATAGATGTACCACAATTTTTTAATCCATTCTTCAGTTGAGGGACATCTGGGTTGTTTCCAATTTCTAGCTATTACAAATAAGGCTGCTATGAACATAGATGAGGAGACTTCCCTATGTCTCTGTGAGAGGTCCTTTTGTGCTTCCTATATAAGCAGATATATTTATCCCTCTCAGGTCTCTGAGGTGGTTGAAGAATAGACAGCTAGAGTCTCATAGTTAAATTTTGAGTTGTTTAGGAATCAAGAGGGTGTTATAGATCTAAGAAGATACTCTGAAAAGTGTGTTGCAAGTTAGTATGAATGTTGAGTCAGATATAGACCTTTAAACTCATGGAGATGGTTAGATAGTAGAATGTTAAAGTCAGGGGCCAAATATGTATAAACTGGACATTGGGAAGGTATACTGGGCCATTTAACTCTCATAAATGTGGCATATTTATATCTGTTGTTTTGTATAATACTTACTGTTATAAGAGAAGGAACCATCTGTTGGACTGAAAGGGGAAACTTCCGGGGGGAAGAGGGTGGAAGGGCGGGATAGGAAGGGGGAATAGGGAGGGGTTTGTGACTGAGATGTAACTTGAAGGAAAAAAAATAAAGTATTAAAAAAAAAAGAAGTGGAAGGAATGCGGGGATGAGAAGCTGGGGTTAGGATGTGTTTATGAGAGAATTTTTTAAACAAAAATTTAAAAATAAAATTTTTTTGTGTTCTTCTACCACTTAACAGTTTATTAGAATGTCTTTCATGATAATAAGTACTATACATTTGCATGATAAGTTTGTCAGAAACCCTCACTTCATATAGTTATATTAACATTTATTGATCAATCTCCTTATATTGGATTTAGTTGCTTGTAGTGTTTATTACTATAAATAATCTTTTAGTTAACAAATCAGAATTGTATGTGTGTGTTGTCTACAACAAAATATTTTGAGATGTATATGTATGACATATTCCTATATGTGTGATTTTTTATGATCATTCAACTAATGAATGTAGCTAGTGCCTTATTTATATAATTTTTAAGGTGAAGCATTCAAAATACTGCTAATAATTTTGAAATATGTAATATATTATCATAGAACATGTTTGCCATGCTGTGCAATAGATGTTTACATTTCTTTCTCCTATCTGAAATTTTATGCCCTTTGACCAACAAGTATTACTGGTATTTTCTATTAAAGAACAGAAGTTTTACTCTGGACATTTTCTCATTGTTTATGGTAGATTTAAACTGTAAAATATGCATTACAATTGGATGGCAATTTCCTCAGCTTTGAGTCTCCTAATTGCGTGTGAATTTAAGATTAAGATCCTTAGTTTTTTAAGCAGACAAAACATACATAAAACAGTTGCATTAGACTATGCCAGAAAAAAATAATAATTTTGTTCTATCACGCATTATATAGGAAAAAGTCTTGTTTGAGGAGAAATATCTTGTCATTGTGCCATTTGAAGGGATAGAACTTTTAACTCTTCACTGAAATTATGCCTGAAATAGATGTGAATGTTACTCTTTCCTACTATTGACTGTGTGAATGCTGTTGTTCGCTCAGGGTAGAGAACATGAGACTGGGAAAGCTTGAAGCCTGGGACTTATGTCTTTCATTTGCTAACAATAATTTTGGGTGATGAGGTTGACTGAGCTTATTAAGGACCAGTTGCTTTATATGCATGGTCTCTTTTAATCGTGCTACCCTTGTGAGCTGGGTTTCTCTTTTTCAAAGAATGACTTGCACATAGATTGCTTACGCAAACAGCCTGAATCATTCATTATAAAGAGACTGAGTTAGGGGTCAAACGTAGGAATCTAATTAGTAACATATGTTCCTACTAATTTCATGTTCTAGTGTTTACGTTTGTTTTTGCACATCATACAATTATACACACACACACACACACACACATATATACATATACATATATATATAATTTGTCTTTCTATCGTGATGTGGTGATTTGAGTGGGATATGTCCATATAAGCTTAATATTTGGACACTGTCCCAAGTTGGTGGCACTGCTTGTGGAGGTGACGTCATCTTGCTGCCAGAGGTACTTCACTGGTGGTGGGGTTTAGGTATTCATAGTCTTACCTCATGCCAAAATCTCTCTCTTTCTCTCTTTGTTTTTCTTTCTTGGATTTTCAAGACAGGATTTCTTTGTGTAGCCCTGGCTATCCTGGAACTCATCCTATAGACCAGGGTGGTCTTGAACTCACAGAGATCCGCCTGCCTCTGCCTCCCAGGTGCTAGGATTAAATACATATACCACCACACCTAGCAAGGGTAATTTCTCTTTAGTAATTTAATTCCTTAAATTACATTATATCTCCATATTTATTTAAAATTAGTCACATGTGCTAATGTGTGGCTCAGAAGCAGACATAAATAACACTTTAACTAAATAATCTGACTTGATAATGTGTGGTCTTAAGTCCCATTACCTTGAAAAAACTCTGCTTCCTCA
Organism: Lophiomys imhausi; assembly: GCA_907164525.1. NCBI lineage: Eukaryota > Metazoa > Chordata > Mammalia > Rodentia > Muridae > Lophiomys > Lophiomys imhausi. Next base: position 1,279,911 of record CAJQZJ010032643.1, on the reverse strand, counting down.
CCTACAAAATACAACACAAGGAGAAATGTTATTCTGCTTTTAAAGGACTTTGCCCTCTCTGTAGTTTGATCATTGTTTATGGCCGTTATTTTGATCCTTCAGATATCAGAAGAAGTACATTATTCTGGTTGTGAAGGACATTGACTTCTGTAGTTTGATAACTGTTTATGATAGTTATTTTCATCACTCAGATATCAGAAGAATAGTTGTCCATAAAGAACTGTACCCATTGGTTTACTGGAGTGCTCAATGATTGGGGTTGGTCTTGATTTCCCTTCCCATAGGATGCATTCTGAACAAAGGATGATAAATGCTTTGGAAGATGATTCCAGGATGTAGAAGGTAAGTGAACTGTTCAGGAGATGTAACAAGGCACCATTGCAATGAAAGACACTCATCTCTCTAGGGATGTCTAGAAAAAGAATATCACGAACTGGTTGGATTGACTGATTAATAGAAGGCTGTTGGAAACTTTGTGAGTGAGTATTGCTGGACCCAGGGTCTAGTTAGGTGTTTCCAACAAGCTATACTCATTTGTAGAATAGGCACAGGATATCAAAGAATGTACCTGGCCAGTGGGGAAAAGCCTGATCACTTCAAAAGGGGTAGGGTTAATGGATACAAAGGTCATGCTGACAAATGTAACTTCTGGAGTAAGAGTTACCCAGAAACACATGTGGAATTTTCATTTTAGTGTTAGCTTTGTTTTCATAGATACTGTCATTTTTTAGCTTGTTTTCATAAACTTTCTATGAAAAACATAACTGAATCTCCATAAAGATTAAGTTTCCTAATGTCACTATTATGCCAAATTTGAAGTGGTTTCATCCTGTCTGAGAAAATACTTTCAAATATCGTGAAGCTGTAGAGAAATGTATCCTGTGTGATCTCTGAAAATACAACAGAAGGATCTAGAAGTGCAAATGATGACTTTTTTTTGGCTGTCATTGAAGAAATTCATTTACCATAACTGAAGCTCTAATTCTCCTACAGAAACTATTTCTAACTTCATTTTCACAAAATCTCAAGAACCCTAGAAATATCAGAAAACCCTCAATAGAAAACATACTTTGAGCCGGGCATAGTGGCACATGCCTTCTCAGCACTTGGGAGGCAAAGGCAGGTGGATTTCTGTGAGTTCAAGGCCAGCCTGGTCTACAAAGCGAGTCTAGGACAGCCAGGGATACACAGAGAAACCCCATCTTGAAAAATCAAAAAAAAAAAAAGAAAGAAAGAAAAGAAAACATACTTTGAAACAACAGCAAATAAACTTCTGAATCAATACAAAGTAATTTTACTTTCAAAATGTAGATATAGAATGAAAAGGTTTTAGGAAGAGGTTTATATAATGAAATAAAATAAAAATAATAGATGCTGTTATTTGTAACGTTTACCAAAAACCAGCTTTGCTGAGATTGAGGGGGATGAAAATCATGGACAGTAGAACCATTAGAAAATATATAGTGTGACCAAAAGTTTTAATTTCTTGAAGTAGTAAATGGATTTTCCAATGAAGGAAAATAGAGAAATTATTTTTATTAACACTAAACTACTAGGAAATAGACTTTTGTATAGCTTTCAAATTTATTTTTTGACAAATTTGACCAGTTTCTGGTCTTCTTGTACTTCTTTATTTCATACTAAGTTTCCTCTCAACTTTTCCTGTGTGATCAATGTGAAACAAGTAGAGAACTCTTTTTCATAGAAGCTTTTTTCTTCTGCAGTTCCCAATGTTCTTTATTGATTTCTAATCCAGAAAACTTTGCAAACACTTCTTTGGATTTCCTAGTTCCTTTTTTGGTCCTGCTAATAAAGTTATGAAAGTGTAGCTAACTTCCTTGCCCTGGTATTTAGAGTAACTGTGCAAGTGGAAATTAATTTAATATTAAACTCGGAAATAAAATTTTGTTTGGACAGTGTTGAAAGGATACCCAAATATATCAAGAAGGGAATGGATTTTTCATTCAAATATTCAGAACAGCAAATTGATGATTTTGTAAGCTCTATATCTAACAGTCAGTCATTTGAGTTATACATAAATAACATTACAGTTTTACTTAGAATAATAACAACATATCTTTAGATTAGACTGATATAAACTGACATTGTCTCTCTCACTCTTTCTTATAATTAGTTGTTATGCAAAATACATTTGTTGATCAGAGGACTACTTTATTTCTTCTTGAAACTAGGTTTGGTCATATAGCTGAACCCTTGCCAGTGGTCTGTAAAAAGAAGCAGTGAGTTCTAATTCTGGACAAGTCTTTGGAGAATGAACATATGTTCCACCATATTGTTTCCTCTGCCACTTGGGAGGAAAACAGCTTTGAGATCCCAATGAGAACAATTCCCTACAAAAGCAAACCTATGAGGAGATTCAGGGTACTGGCTAACAGCAGACACAGGTCTTTACTGCTAATCTATAGAGGTGTCTCAGTCAGATACAAACCTTTGTCTGTTTTTGATCCTATACTGTGGAGTCTCTTTGTTAATAGCATCTTCATATTCACATTAACCAAAGCAGTCCTCAAAATGCAGGGGTATTTTATCTTCTGGAACCACAGCAGTTATCTCAAAGAAACTTTATTCTCCTTGCTAGGCATAGAAGGTTAGGAAGCAGAGAGTTGATTAATGCATGGTTCCTGTGTAGGTATATTGGAGTTTCTCATTAAATGCTTTGTTGAACTGGACCAAACATTTTAGAAAGAAACATAAAGTTGTTTTGTTCTTCCTACTAAATGGAAACTCATTGAAACTTAAGGTGAAGTTTTAAATCTCAGAAGTGGAATAGTATCTGTAGATGAAACCATAAGTTCACCTTACATGTCTATGGATCCACCCACACTCTGATGGCGATGAACTAACATCTTAGTATGTGCTGAGCTGTCAGTATCTTTATAATAGATTTTTATATGTTTTGATAGTGGAAGTATAAATTAAATCATGCTTGGGAAAGTTAAGGCTATAGTTTAAGATGATTGAGATAATAATTGAGAAGGTACAAAGATGTATATGTGTGTGTGTGTCAGAGAGAGAGAG
>CAJQZJ010032643.1:1251628-1262539 GCA_907164525.1 Lophiomys imhausi | reverse complement strand
GAAATCAAAATACATCCGCGCCGGCCGCCGCCATCTTGTATCCCCCCCATTACTTACCATTTAAGTGAAGGCTAACAATGTTTGAATCTTTTTTTTTTTTTGGTCACAGAACACAATTTTCATTTTGTAAATAACCTAAAGTAAAATATTAAGGGTTACCATATGACTTTAGTATTTTCCTTTTAATTAAAATTTAATGAAATATAGTTTTTTCAAAATGATAGGTTTTTAAAACATGAAATATAGATCCCTTATATTGTAGTAATAGACTTTTGACAAAGAGAAAGAAATGTTCAATATTTTGAAAAATAATGATCATTTATATTCCACATTCAAGGTAGAGGAAAACTTGTTCTTTCAGCACTGTTTAGCAGTCACTATGAGAAATGTTTGGGTAAGAGATTTCCTTTAAAGATTTTCCAGTGATGAATCTGGGGAAAAACAGCTCCATGTCAAATTATTTTGATTGGTAGTATTTGTGTTTTGATATCCACGTATAAGCCTTTTGCCACTACCAGGGAGACTGATAATTGAAAAGAGTTAGGTGTGGGTCCATACCTTAAATTGGACCTTCTCTCCTTGAAGTGTGAAAGTCTCTGCCAAAGTCATTCTAAGATCTTCAATGAATACATAGCACAAGGAATAACAGGAGGAACTCAGGTCTCCAGATCTTGATATATCCACTCCTGGCAAGAATGGTGTAAATGCCTTACTTGGTGGTTATTCAGTCCATGAAGTAATTATGTCTTGAAAAAGAGTTAATAACTACAGGAGTAAATACTATTGTAGTCACTATCAAGCCAAGGCTTCTGGGCTAAATTTCTTTCACAGATCATTGTAATGGACCCCAGCACCATGGCACCTGTGTAAGAACATCTGTATGTATGTGTGAGGGCTGGGGGAGCAGGGTGGGGCTGGTAATGAAATGATGTGATTTAAAACGCACTAAAAAGAAAGATACAGTCTTGAACACAGATGGAGGCAAGAGATGGTTACAAGCTGATGATAGCCTAGGCTGTAGAGTGAAATGTAGAAAAAATTAATTATATTATTTACCAGTACTTATATGTAATTGGTTGGTGGTGTTAATCCTTAACCTGTCATCATAAATGAGCACACAGACACCTGGTGGATTTTAACAAGCCTTGGTCTGGATTGTGCAATCTTAGCCCGCCTAAGGTTACTCTTAATTCTATTCCACAAATATGACCCCATATATACACACATTCCTTTGGAATGCTATTCTCCATGCTATGCTGATGTTCCAGGCCATGTGGAATGATCTTCTTTAATCTATCCAATTGTGTGTCTCCTTCTTCCTGCTCCTGTTTTCTACTCCTTCATATTGAGAGTTCTTCTACCCCTGAACCTCTTTGCTTCAGAAATTGGAGCACCTTAGTCCTGCCTACCTCTGACTTTGCCCAGTCTCAGGCTTCAGCATTTATTCAACCAATCAGAGACAATGATTCGAAAGCAAAGTAACAGGCAGCAAGCAGGCCTCTAGGAGCAATTAATTAAGATTTATAATGCATAACATCACCCCATCAGTGGAAAAAACAAATGAAAAAAGAAAACAAGAAAGACAATAATAACATATATGTCTTTTAAAGTGTTTTGTAAACTAAATTTCTTAAGATTGTGTGTTTGTAGAAATTACTGATGTTTTGTTTTATTTGAATACTTATTTCTGGATGTGACCATTCAGTTTTCTCAGTCCTTGTGGTTTTAAGTTTTATATGCCTGCATGGAGATATGACAATGGCTCTAAAAGCTCATTTATTTAATAAATTTATTTTATAAAAAGAAACTCTATCATAAAATATATAAAATTATCTATATTACTTATTATGTATTTTATTTACATATAATTAAGAGGCTATTTGTGGTTTTAAATCTTAAATAGTTTTTGTAGAAATAAGTAATTAAATTATTGACAGTATTTATATTATGGTCAGTTGGTAGGTAGTTTTAATTCTTAACCTGCCATTATAATAAACACACAGAAACCTGATGGATTTTTAACAAGCCTTAGACTGGATTGTGAAATATTAGCCCATCTAAGCTAGTCCTTAATTCTGTTCCCCAAATAGGACTCCAATATACATATGTCCCCTTGGGCTATTATTCTCCTTGATGTGATGATGTTCCAGGCCATGTGGCATAGTGTTCTTCCATCTTTAACACATTTGCATGTCTTTCTCCCTCCTGCCTGAATTCTTTTTCCCATGAACCTCTCTGTCTGTGCCTGAAGCCAGAAACTTTTTCCTGCCTACTTCTCTCTTTGCCCAATCACAAGACTCAGCATTTATTAGCCTCACTTGGTGCATTTATGGCCTAGTGTAACAAGCAATTAACATGTTCCTCTGGGAGCAGATTACTTAACATTGAGAATACATAACAGATCACTGCATCAGTTTTCTTTTTAAATCTGTTAATAATAATATCTTTATCATCTCTGCAACAAAAAACTCATAATACATATTCCCCTTAAGAATTTCTTATAATTCTGACTCCAAAATTTGTAGAGAAGATATTTTTAATAATGTTATATCAACAACATCTGAAGGAAATGGACTTTTACTGAAGCTGGAATCTTCTTTCATGCTATTTTTTCATACTGAGTTATTTAGTGTGAAACAAAAAAGTTAGTGTACTTACAACAATTCATTTAAAACTGCTACATTGAAGCAAACATAAAGACCTAAACAAACTTTAATAGTATTAATAATGAGACTTGTAGGAGAAGAATATGGAAAGCCTGGAAGTCTCAGTGTATGTATTCACAAAAATATGTGTTTAGATGAGTATTAATCACAATTTTTACAAAAAAGAAAACCATATATGTATATATACATTGATTAAAGAATAGTGAACTCAGCAGAGTAAAAATGAAGAAACATGAACGCTTATCATAGAATTTCTATTAGACAGGGACAAAGATACAAAAAACAAAGCTAAATTTGGCCCCATTGCAGAAATATTAGATACAAGGTACCACATTTATAAGTAACATTAGCTAGTTTGATAAAAGTGAAAGATTATGATCAAACCAATGATGAAGTAATTAGTCAATAAAAGAATCTAGAAAAAAATAAACACAGTGTGTATTTCCATATTGAAAAAGAAAATTATGATAAGAAAAAAATAGATGTTTATTCCTGTAATGAAACAATTGAAACTGAAATGGTGAAAAGACAATTTAGAAATAAAGTCATTATTCTTTGTCTTAGTGGTAATCATATGATTTATCTATTTTTCAGAAAATACCAGATTATACATTTAAAATAGGTGTACATCATGTGGTAGGTGCAGGATCTCTGAGTAGAGTTGATTTTTGTAAATACTGAATAGAGGTCATTTTACAAGGTATAGTGATAATGTCACTGTGTACCTAACAAGAAGGTTGTTATAATTAGGTACCGGATTTGCCTATAATTATTTGACATACAAGTGTAAAGAAAAAATACATGAGTTTTCCTTTTGTCTTCTATCTTTAACAAGAGAAACTATGATTCACTTAACATGCTGTTTTACCTAAGAAACTAGAGTTGGCAAAAGTTGTGAAAATTTATCTGAGAGACATTTGATAACATTGACTAACGTTTGAACTCTGTCCTTAGCAAATTTAATGCTACTCAAACAGGTCATGCACATACCACATTCTTCAGAAAAAGTGGAAGTGTTTTTGCAATAGTTGAGACCACTGTTAGTTTTGACTTTCCCACATCTATTCTAATTCCTTAATGTGGCTTTTACGTCTAGGGTAAGGCAGTTAATGTGGCCATTAGACTCTTAGCTATCTAACTGCTTAATGAAACTTTGAGAAAAATCTAGATTATAATTAATTAATAATTGAATATTTGGGAAAGAGTTTTTTTTTAACATTAATTTATTTATTATGTATACAGTATTTGGTCTACATATATGCTCGGGCACCAGATCTCAATGTAGATGGCTGTGAGCCACCATGTGGTTGCTGGGAATTGAACTCAGGACCTTTGGAAGAACAAGCCAGTGCTCTTAACCTCTGAGCCATCTCTCCAGCCCTGGGAAAGGGTTTTTAGTAGAGACATTCTAAATTGTTAGCTAAATAGAAAGCCAGGCACTTTAAATACCAAACTCATTGGAAGCAAAGATGTACTATACTAATAAATTTAAAAGCAGAATGCGTTTCTTCGTCCAGACGTCCATTATGGTCTTTAGCGCAAATGTAGAAAATATATGTGATTATTAGCTTCCCCCCCAAACAGGAAAAAGCTTCAGGTGTGGCTAATCTTTTGACATTATGACATGAACTTGCCATATACAAAGCTTACTCTTCATAATAAACAAACTTGTTACACACACGTACAAACACACATTCACATACATACACACACATATACACACATACAATCTCATAATGTTTTTAGTACATTTGTGATTTTAAGCTGGGCTGCATTTCTATGTATTCATAGTTATCCTTAACTGCATATGGCCTACAGACTATAGGCTGAACATACCAAACCAGCTAACACTTCTGACTGGAACAGAAAACTAAATAAAATTTTCATGTTTTTGTGTGATCCTTAACACTTTTGGAATAACTATTAATTGTTTTACTATGTATGCTTCAAAAATTTTATTGCAGGGCCTAGCAAAATGGCTTATCAGTTAAGACCACTAGCTGTTTTTCCAGAGGACACAGGTTTGATTCCCAACACCCACATGATAGCTAACAACCATCTGTAATTCCATTAACACAGAGATCTCTGGTGCCCCATTCTGGCCTTCTCAGACTCCAGGCACACACATGGTGCACAGACATATGTTCAGAAAAAAACATCCATACACATAAAATGATTTTTTAAATTTTATTTTAATTCTCAAAGTTCAAGTTGGATAAAGCTGTTAACTGTTTCTGCCCTACTAATGTACTTAGTGCCTTACAAAGCTAACCAGTAAGGATGAGACTCCAGGTTTGTGCCAGCTTCATTTCTCCATGACCTATATATGTCAAGAATGTGATGCCTTCAGCAACACGGCCTCTCATAAAGTTCTGGAGGATAATGGCAGTGGCCTGTAATAATTGAGAGGGTCTACAAAACCCATCACACCAACAACTCAAAATTAGATGATGGACTCTTTATTTGATAGCCTATAATATTTAGGAAAGGCTTTGTTCCTCCATTTTGGAGTGCTTTCATAACTCCTTTATTTACACATAAATTTTAGGAAGCTTTTATGGTAGTATGTTTACATATGTTATTTATTATTTTTTAAATGTTTATTTATTCTTCACAATTGCTTATAAAGTGTTTACTTTGATCAATCTCACCAGTATCCTCTCATTTTCAGAAGTATTTGGTGTTAGCTATCCCTGTACATACTCACTCACTCCTCTACTCTACCCTTCCATCTCAAATCCCATTTAATTTAAATTCTTTCTGTTCTATTACTTCTCCTTTTCCCTTGGTGCTACCTGTGTTTTATCTCCCTTCCTTGAAAAACTGTTTATCATGTCTCCTGTTAGTTTCTTGCCTTATCTGGGTACCCTAATCGAAATTAAACAGGTATATATTGATATTCAAATCTACATTTATATACAGCAAAGAACATGAAATATTTGTCTTTTGGGGTCTGGATTGCCTCACCTAGCTCCATTCATCAATGTGAACATTTAGTAACTTCATTTTCCTTTTTCAGATGAATAATATTTCATTGTATATATATATCATATTTTCATTATCCATTAATTAATTGATGGGCATCTAGGTTGTTTCCTCTTCTTGGCTATTCTCATAGAGTATCAATGAATAGGTATCAATTAGTAGGTATCTCTACAACAGAATATGGTAGAGTCTTTTTGTTACATGTCCAAGAGTAGTATAGCTTGACCATATGATAGATCTATTTTCACTCCAAAGGTTCAAAAGAAAAATTACATAAAGTGGGGAGGAAAATTGATGGTGGGGATTTGGAATGACTTGAAGGAGAGGGAAAGGGAGATATAACATGCATGAAATTCTCAAACATTAAAAATATTTATGGTAGAATCATTTGATGTTCAGTCCTTTTGTGCTCAGCTATTTAAATGTCCTAAGAAGTTTGTAGACAGAAGCTGAATTTCAGGACTTTACTGAAGTTCTGGCTGGAGCAGTCTGTGGAGCTGAACAATCTTAGCGATTTTCAGTTGTTGTGGTTGTAGACTTTTGAGGAAATAGCTATTGAGGAAGTCCTCAAGGCTGGATCATCTGGGCTACTTGTCTTCTTTGGTGTTTCATCTGTTTTCTTCTGAGGTTTCCATTGTCCAGTTGTCCCTGGATTCCTTACATGGAAGCTTTAAATCTCCTGGAAAGATAAGAACAGAGCCCTGCCCTAATCCTAACTCTGGGACACTATTTGGCTATTTGGGGGGGGGGCAGGTAATATTTTTCCTAGAGCAAATTTGTTTTTTTGACAAGTAATATCTTTCAATTGAGATTAAAAAAGAAATTATTTTGATATTTTGGAACTAAACAAATCTATTAATGTACTTAACCATTTTTCCATTCTTATTTGGCCCCAAACAGGTTTACCACATCCCAAGTCAGCAGGATGTCATTTTAGAGAGTGACATCCCATCTCCAGAAGGTAGGGTGGATGATTTTTCCCTTCTTTGGTCATTTGATGGGTTATAGATACTTGTTGTTATTTAGGGGGGGGAGATTACAAGCTGTTAAATGGTCTTGTTAAATAGGTTTTAGAGGTTAGACTCAGGGATTTCCCTCTTTTTCTTTTCTGTATCCTTCTTTCTCTCCTATGTAGGGGTGAAAAGACTTGAGAAAAAGTGGGATATAGACATAATACAGGAATGATAAAGAAAAAGGACAGATTATTGAATATCTTCTTATATCTTTGAATATTGATACAAAATTAAGATTATATTTGGCTACATTGGAATTGATCTTTGTATATTGATACAAAATTAAAATTATATTTGGCCACATTGGTATTGATTTTTGTATATTGATACAAAATTAAGGGTAACTATTTTTAAGGTATTGTACTTATGTAATGCTTTAAAATGAAATGTGAAGTTTTTGACTTTTGTTAGCAACTGTTATAAACTGTTTAGAATAATTAAGAAATGCAAACTAATAGTCATTCAAGGATATCATTTTGTTTGGTACTAGGGCAGTCTATCACAGTTATTTTGTAAGTTAATCAGAAATCAAGTTGGTAAGAGACAAGCAACATTTGCTTATCCAAATATAAGGAGATATACAGGTGGTCTTCAAAAACCTCAAGAGATCTTCAGAATATGACATTCAAAGATGTTTTCTTAATATTTTTTTGATATTGAAACATGTCAGCTCCTGACAGCACCCCTTATTCTACTCTAAGTAGAAGATGAGCATCGAAGAATCTCCAATTGGAGATGGTTGAATTAGTGGCAAGCTTGTCAATGGGCAAGACAAATCCCTTGTTTCAACTGTAGACAGAATTCTGTCCAAACAGGACAAAACTTGGAAGCAGGTAAGTCGACAGCCTAGCTCTTCCAAGCCAGCCAGGGTAGGCAAATTCTTCATAATTCCTGCTTTACAGTCAATGTCTGTCAGAGAAACTGTACCAAATGGCTGAAGATTGATGCTATAACGAATGGAGAGAATTTGGGAACTGTCCAGGCCGCCACTGGTATGTCATTTCTTAGTTTTGGAAGCTACTAGCCCTGCATTTCCTGAATAATCAGATATATTTATCCCTCTCAGGTCTCTGATGTGGTTGAAGACTAGAGAACTAGAGTCTCATAGTTAAATTTTGAGTTCTTTAGGAATTAAAAAGGTGTTCTGGATCTATGAAGAGGTTGTTAAAATTGTGATGCAAGTTAGGATGGAAGCCAAGTTGGATATAGAACTTTAAACTCATGGAGATGGTTGGATAGTAGAATGTTAAAGTCAGTTGCCAAATAAATATGAAGTGGACATTGGGAATGTATGCTAAGCCTTATTATTCTCATAATTGTGGCCTAATATTTCTGTTGTTTTGTATTGTATTTATTGTTATAAGAGAAAGAGCCATTTGTTGGACCGAAAGAGGGAGTTGTTGGGGGGGGAATATACCTTAAACTTTAAAAAAAAGGAAGTGGATGGTGGAGTTGAGGGAGAAAAGGGTGGGAAGGTGGGACCAGAGGAGGGAGTAGGGAGCAGAATGCGATTGAGATGTAACTTGAAGAAATAATAAATAAAAAGAAAGAAAGAAAGAAAGAAAGAAAGAAAGAAAGAAAGAAAGAAAGAAAGAAAAAGAAAGAAAAAGAAAAGTCAATCAGAAAAAAAATTTATGGTAAAATTTTAGTTAACACTAATTTTCATTATCAAATCATAAGAGTATACATTTGTGGGGTATAGTGAAATATCTATTTTGCTATATAGATATTGTGTATAATGATTAAATATAACTGTCACCTTCATGGTGAGAACTTTGAAATTTACTACATCAGGTAGATGAAATATAAAATGAATTACTTTTGTATAGAAAATTTAATCATTCCTATTTTAAAAATTTTGAAGGCTTCAGAAGCTGGTCAAGATTTAATAACATCGACATGGCATGTCTCCCCATATCACTAAAATACCCAGACAAAATGCAAGAAGGATTGAAAGAGCCAATAATGCATGAATAACCAGGTCTTCCTCATCAGAGAACCAGGAAAGTTCTCTCTAAGAGGTGTAAGATGTTGAGAAATCTGAATTTGAACCTCTTCTCATTTTTTTCCCTACCTCTCTTTCAAGGGTCCCCTACTTAAGACCTGTGCATTGATAGCACAAGCAATATAAAATTAAAGTCTATGCCTCAGAGTCATAAAAACAAGAGAAGGAGTCACAGGGCCTGGATGAGCTGGGAGAGAATATTGTTACTCTGTCCTCTCTCTCCTTCCCTTGTGTTACCCAGATAACTTAATGATAATGAGCTTGTGTATCAGAAGCTCAGGCAACTAAATTGGGAAAAAATTATTATGTTTCTGCCTAATATATGGAGAAAAATAGAACCCATTTGTAGAAAAATGGCTAATTAAAATGTTTAACAGTATTTATTTTATTGTTAATTGATTGACAGTTGTTAATCTTTAACCATCCATTATAAATGAGTACACACAGACACCACATGGACTTTAACAAACCTTGGCCTGAATTGAGCAATCTTGGCCCACCTAAGCTAGCTTTTAATTCTATTACCCAAATATGACCCCATATATACATATGTCCCCTTGGACTGCTATTCTCCAAGCTATGCGAATGTTCCAGGCCATGTGGAATGAGGTTCTTTTTTCTAACCCATGGTGTGTGTCATCTTTTTTCCTGCTCCTGTCTGGAACAGTCTTTGAGGCTCGGCCATCTCAGAAAGCTGTTTGAAGTTGTTCTGGATGCAGATTTTTGAGGAAACAGCTATTGAGGCAGTCTATGAGGCTGGATCATTTGGGTTACTTTTCTTGTCTTCTTTGGACATTGGTCCCATTTTCTGAAAATATATAATTTCTCACAAGTAACATATAGTTCTACAATTACCAAGATGTCTTGAAAGTACAGGATGCACAAATCAATTGAATGTTTTCTGCTCTTTGTTTGATCAGAAGACAGACATTTGTAAGTCTCCATTCATGCCACATAAAAGGATGGCATGTAATAATATTACATATATATATGCTATATATAATCTGTTTTAAATTGAAAATACAGGATAAGACTGTATGGAGTTTAAGTATTCTCCTCTACAGTTGACATAAATGTATTAATAGAATAAAACAAGTTTATTCTGTGAGGTTCTTCTTTTTTGTAGATTAGGTTGGCCTCAAACTCAAAAGGAACCTATATCTGTCTCTGTCTTTGTCTTCCATGTTTTGGGATCAAAGGTATGCAATTTTATATATTTTTCCTTTTCTCCTTTCTTGGAGATTTAATTTCTATGTGGATATATCTATTCTTATTGAGACAGGGTTTCTCTTTGTAGCTTGGGCTGTCTTGATTTTCTCTGTAGAACTCTGTAGATTAGATTGGCCTTGAACACACTAGGAACCTGGTTTTCCCTTGTCTCCCAAGTTTTGAGATCAAGGCATGAATTCAAATAATTAAATTACCCTTATTGAACAATAACATTAGTTAAAACATTTTGTATTAGTTTGACTTCCAGTTCTCCCATGGAAAGCCCATTCTTAAGGAGGTTGGTGTAGAATAGCTTTTCTTAACTGTTGCCTGTGGGAGCCATGCAATTTTCTTGTTCTTCCCCAGCCTAACCCTGGATCCTTACATTGATTAACAGAATATATCTCTTTCCCTCTCTCCCCCCCTTTTTTTCTGAGACAGGATTTCTCTCTGTATCCTTGTCCTGGACTCACTTTGTAGATCAGGCTAGCCTTAAACTCACAGAGATCAGCCTTCCTCTGCCTCCCAAGTGCTGGGATTAAAGACGTACACCACCACACCCAGCAACTAACATATCTCTTTTGGGGGCAAAATGCTTCTTGAAACCAGTTCTCCACTGGGAGTCCCACACCTAAAGAAACTGGCTTGTGATCCCTTTCTCTTTACATAAACTTAAGATTAAGTGTATTTATCCATTAGATCAGTAAGGACATTATTAAACTTAACATCAAGGGAAAAATGTGTTATTTTTGAATTCTAGACTGTCTTTAGTAAGCAGCCCTATCTTATCAGCAGGGTTCCTGCCCTGCTTCATTGTTTAAACCAGGCTGGTCTAGAATCCAGAGATCTGCCTGTTTCTTCCTCTAGTGTGATAGGATTAAGGACCGCTACCACCCTGCTCAAATAGTTCACTTAAATCACAGATATTAGTTACTCTGTCACCCAGGGAGCAACTTTGAACTGTGGTTACAATTCAAAATCTGCCCCAAATCTTCAACATCTCTTATGTTTTAGCAATGCCAAACCAGAAAAA
>CAJQZJ010032643.1:1239519-1251618 GCA_907164525.1 Lophiomys imhausi | reverse complement strand
TGTGTGTGTGTGTGTGTGTGTGTGTGTGTGTGTGTGTGTGTGTGTATGTGTGTATGCACAGTGACAAGAAGGCTGTCTCTATCTAAGACATAGGTGTAGAAAGGGGGCCGGGCCATCTGGGGAAGAGAGGAGACTGAAGGACAAAGGAGAAATAAGAGTATATATATAGAAAGGGTATATTTATGTCATATGCATAATCAAACTTTAAATATATATCTAAGTACATGTTTATGTATGTATGTATCATGTACTATGACAGCAGAGGGGCCAATAGGAAGGGAGAAAAAATGGTTCCCTCAGATAAAATTTTAAAGGCCCATGTTAAGGCCCATACATTCTTACTTCATTCCAGATGTGACATGTGTTCAGTAAATGTTAGTTATACCTTCTCTGATGCTAACAGTGATAAAGATTTTTTTCAGTCTTAGTTTTATGGTCATAAGATACCCAGTTTCACTCAGCAGCTGAGAGATGAATCTAATTAAATTCTTCTACTTTGTTATAATCATTTAAAAATTTTATTTATTTATTTATTCAAGTTACATCCCCATCATAGCCCCCTCCCTCCTCCCTACATAGTCACATTCTCTTCCTCATATTTCCTCCTTTCCTTCTCCTTGGATGAGGAAAGTCCCCCACATAATGACCCACCTACTAACAGGCAATAGAGTCTATGTCAGAGACAGCCCCCCCCCCCCCCCCGCAGCAGCCAGTTCCATTTGCTAAGGGATCTGCATGAAGACCATGCTACCCATCATCTATGTATGTGTAGGGTCCTAGGTCAAGTCTATATATGTTCTCTCTCTCTCTCTCTCTCTCTCTCTCTCTCTCTCTCTTTGGTTGGTATTTCAGTTTCTGTAAGCTTCTAGGGGCCTAGGTTGGTTGGTTCTGTTGGTCTTCATGTGGAATTCTTGTTCCCTTCAAATACCTCTATTCCTCCTCCCTCTATTATACATGGCTTGTAGAACTCCAACTAATGTTGGCTGTGTGTCTTAGCATCTGCTTTGAGCCTTTGCTGGGTGGGGTCTCTCATAGGAGTGCTATGCTAGGTTTCTGTATCTTTGGGTCTGTGGGTTGTAGGATAGTTATCTTCCTTTATGGCCAATATCCAAATATAAGTTGAGTACATTCTGTGTGTATCTTCCTGGGTCTGAATTAGCTCACTCAGGATGAGCTTTTCTAGTTCCATCCATTTGGATGCAAGTTGCATGATTTCCTTGTTTTTAATAGCTGAGTAGTATATTCCATTGTGTAAGTGTACCATACAGTATTTATTTTATTTTATTGTTTTATTTTTATTATCCATTCTTCAGTTGAAGGACATCAGGTTCTGGCTATTACTAATAAAGCTACTATGAACGTAGTTGAGCCAGTGTTCTTGTGGTTTGATGGAGAATCTTTTGATTATATGCCTAAGAGTGGTATGGCTGGGTCTTGAGGTACAGCTATTCCTAATTTTCTGATATATCACCAGATTGATTTCCAAAGTGACTGTACAAGTTTGCACTCCCACCAGCAGTGTGTGAGTGTTCCCCTTTCTCTACATCCTTGCCTGCATGTGCAGTCATCTGAGTTTTTGGTGTTTACCATTCTGAAATGTGTAAGGTGGAATCTCAGAGTCGTTCTGATTTGTATTTCCCTTATGACTAAAGATATTGAATGTTTCTTCAGGTGCCTCGTGGTCATTAAAGATTCTTCTGCTGTGAATTCTCTTGATTTAACTCTGCACCCTTTTTGATTATTTGGTTTCTTGGTGTTTAATTTGTTCAGTTCTTTATATATTTTGGATATTAGCCCTCTGTTGGATGTGGGATTGGGGAAGATCTTTTCCCAATCTGTAGGCTGCTGTTTTGCTCTTATGACAGTGTCCTTTGCATTAAAGAAGCTTTTCAGTTTCATAAGGTTTCATTTATTGATTGTTGGTTACAGCCTGAACTATTGGTGTTCTGTTCAGGAAGCTATTCTTGTGTCAATGAGTTCGAGGCTTTCCCCCCACTTTCTCTTCTACTATATTTAGTGTGTCCACTTTTATATTTAGGTCTTTGATCCACTTGGACTTGTTTTGTGCAGAGTGATAAATATGGGTCTATTTGCATTCTTCTACATGTTGACATCCAATTAGATCAGCACCATTAGATGAAGATGCTTTCCTTTTTCCATTGCATGGTTTTGGAGTCCATATTGCTTGGTGTCCCAGAGTCGCAGTGTATTTTAATGCTATGTAGTCGAGAAATAAGTATATACTGTCCATCAAGGGACAGCTTTTCTTTTTACTAGGTGTTTGGTATTGGAATGGCTGCTTAATTTTTGTGACTTTGTTTCCTCGTTTATAAATATTTTAAAACTATTTTTGGCATTGTTGTGAGAATTTGTTGAAATATAGAGATAGACATATCTCCTGGCACAGTGCCTGATGTATAAGTAATCAAGAAGATCTAAAATTTTTCTTTCTTTTTCCCTTACCCTCTCTCCCTTCCTTTCTCACATTTTCCCCTCCTACCTCACTCCCTCCATACATTTTCCCCGTAGAAAATAACTAATTAAACTATTTCCAGTATTTATATGTAAGTTAATGGGTCAGTGATGTTAATCCTTAACCTGCCATTATAAATGATCACATTCAGACACCTGATGGATTTTTTTGCTTTTTTGTTTTCATATTTATTTATTACTTCAGGCTACATCTTCATCATAGTGCCCTCTTTGCACCCCTCCCAGTCCTGCTCTCCCACCCTCTACCCCCATCCCTTCCATACCACTCCTCTGGAGTGAAGTGTCTCTACATAACAGTCCCCCGTCCCAGTTCAGCAGTCATATGAAGGCCAAGAGCCTCCTCATACACTGGGGGCCTACAATGCAGCACCACTAGGGAAAAGTGTCTCATTGACAGGAAACAAAGTCTATGTTCATGTTCCCTTTGGTGCCTTGGTTGTAGTATAGTTATCCTGTACTATATGGCTAAAATCTGACTATAAGTGAATAGATGCCATGTGCATCCTTCTGAGCCTGGGTTAGCTCACTCAGGATGAGCTTCTCTAGTTCCATCCATTTGGCTGCAAATAGCAGGATTTCATTGTTTCTGATGGCTGAGTAGTATTCCATTGTGTAGATGTACCATAGTTTTTTAATCTATTCCTCAGCTGAGGGACATCTGGGTTATTTCCTGTTTCTGGTTATTACAAATATGGCTGCCATGAACATAGATGAAGAAACTTCCTTGTGATTTGGTGAGAAATCATTTGGATGTATACCCAGAAGTAGTATGGCTGAGTCTTGAGGAAGAGCTAATCCAAGTTTTCTAAGATATGGCCAGACTGATTTCCATAGTGGTTGTACAAGTTTGCACTCCCACCAGCAATGGAGGAGTGTTCCCCTTTCTCAACAACCTCGCCAGAATGTGGTATCATTTGAGCTTTTGATCATAGCCATTCTGACAGTTATGAGATAGAATCTCAGAGTTGTCTTGAGTTGCATTTCTCTGATGACTGAGCATTTCTTCAAGTGTCTCTCAGCCTTAATGATTCATCTTTTGTGAATTCTCTGTTTAGCTCTGTTCCCCATTTTTTAAATGGATTATTTGGTTTATTGTCATTTAATTTCTAAAGCCAAACACACTAAATCTATTAGAAGAGAATGTAGGTAAAACCCTCAAACTCATAGGCACAGGTGACAACTTCCTGAACAGAACACCCTCAGCTCAGGCTCTAAGACCAACAATCAATAAATGGGACTTCATGAATTTAAAGGCTTCTGTAAGGCAAAAGACACTGTCATTCAAAGAAAATGGCAACCTTCAGACTGGGAAAAATCTTCACCAACCCCACATCTGACAGAGGGTTAATATCCACAATTTACAAAGAACTCAAAAAATTAAATACCTGATGGATTATAACAAGTCTTAGCCTTATAATATATAACAGATTACTGGATTGTGCAATCTTAGCCCATCTACTCTACTTGATAATTCTATTCCCCAGATGAAACCCCATATACACATACATCCCCTTGTACTGTTATTCTCCATGCTATGCAGATGTTCCAAACCAAGTGTCATGATGTTCATCCATCTTTAACCCATTGCATCTCTCCTTCCTCTCCTGGTTTCTTCTTTCTATAATCCTGTCTCTGTGCCCCAGAAGCTCTAGAACCTTTGTCCCACCTACCTCTCTCTCTGCTCAATCATAGGCCTTAGCATTTTTTAATGCTAATCAAAGACTATGATTAGAAAGAAAGATAATACAAAATTACTTGGTGTACAGCAAGTAGGCCTCTGGAAGCAATTAACACTTATGATATACAACAGATTACAGCATCACTTCCCTTCTTCCATCTCTTCCTTCTTTCTTTCCTTCCTACCTTCCTTCCTGAGAGTTTCTCTTCTTAGCCCATGCTGGCCTTGAACTTATGATCCTTCTCCACCACCCTCCTCAGGGCTGGGATTAAAAGTTTGACCAAGGTGGTTTGAATGAAAATTCCCCCCATAGACACATAGGGGATGGCATTATTGGAGGTGTGGGCTTATTGAAAGAAGTGTGTTACAAGTGGTGGGATTTGAGGTTTCAGAAGCTCAGTCCAGGCCCAGTGTCACTGTCTTTGCCTGCTGCTTGTATACACCAAAGATCTCTAAGTTACTTCTCCAGTGTCATGTCTTCCTGTGGGCTGTCATGCTTTTCACCATGATGATAATGAACTAAAATCTGAACTGTAAGTCAGCCCAAATTAAATGTCTTACTAATAAGAATTGTCATGGTCCTGGTGGCTCATCAAAGTAATATAAACTCTAACAAAGATAGAAGTTGGTATCAGTGACTGGGATATTACTGTAAGAGGCTGAACCCTGCTTGTATTTGGAAGAATGTGAACTTTGAGACTTTGGGTTAGAAAACCAGTTGTAAAAAAGCACTTAGAATGCTTCAGGTGGGACTTAATGTGCCATCCTAATAGTAACATGGAAGATAGTAGTGCTGAACTAAGGGTGATTTGAACTCTGGGCTCCTGGCTCAAGAGGTTTCAGAGGAGAAGAATGCTAGTATGCGTCCTAGAGACATTTCTTGAGATATTTTGGCAAAGAACATGGCTGCTTTTTGCCCTTGTCCATGAAGTCTGCCTGAGGCTAAATTGAAGAGTTTTGGATTAACTGAATTGGCAGAGAAAATCTCAAAAGAGCCTAGTATTGACTCTGTTGTATGTGATTATTAGTGTTCACTCTTATGTAAATCTATAATGAAAAGAAACAAACTGAACAAGAAAAAATACAACATGTACAATTTGAAGAAAAAATAAAGGGACACCAGAATGTGAAATGGAGCTAAGTCCTTTGTTCAAGGAGACAGATTTTCAAAACCTCTGATATTAAGTGGAATAAAAAGAATGGTGACCATAGGGCAAGACACCAACCAGCTAAGCTTCCAACTTCTGAAAAGCAATAATGCTGGATGTGGTGGTGTTTACCCTTAATCTCCACTCTTTGGAGGCAGACATAAGCAGATCTCTGAATATGAGGTCAGTTTGGTCTACAGAGTGAGTTCTAAGACAGCCAAGCTTATACTGTGAAGGAAACTACTAAAACCAGAAAGCTTGTGAAGATATAAATGAACAATATTTATTTGTTGAACAAAATGGGACAATATTCCAGCCCCCAGATAGTTACAGAATTTTGCAGCTTCGGCCACATGGCTCTGGCTTTAGAGTAAGGACACAAAAAAGGCATTATGAAATTTCCTTCCATGACTACAAAAATCCACTGAGGCCAGTCGTAGCAAGGGTGTCCCTGAATGGGGGCCTAGAGGAGTCATTTTGTGAATCTGTGAAGATGAAGCCTGTCTTGCCTTGGAGACCCCAAAATATTGGAGATGCCAGAGTTGTGAGGTACCTGCCAACAAAAACTACAGACAGTGAAACCAGCCCAAGAAAAAGAAATATGTTGCAATCAACAAGCAGAAAGGAGTTGCAGATCTAAAGAGTGCTTTGATATCAGACATGGAGATTCATAGCTAGGAGTTTGCCCCACTGGTTTGGGGTCTTGTTTCCTTAGTATATTTCCTTTCCTTCTCTTTCGAACAGTAATATATATTATATGTGCCATTATATGTTGGAAGTAAGTGGTCTGCTTTTTAATATTGATTTTATAGGAGATTACAGTTAAGAAACTGCCGTGAGTCTCAGAAGAGAGTTGGATTTTTAAACAGGTTGAAAGTTGTAGACTATGGGGACTTTTGAAGTTGGACTGAATGCATTTTGCATTATGATATGTCTATAAGTCTATGGGTGTGTGGAAGGAGAATGTGGTGGTTTGTATGAAAATGGCCTTGCCTCGGGACCCAGGCATACCACTTCTGGGTATACATCCAAATGATTCCTCATGGACTCACAAAGGAAGTTTCCTCATCTATGTTAATAGCAGCCTTATTTGTAATAGCTAGAAACTGGAAACAACCCAGATGTCCCTGAACCAAAGAATGGATTAAAAAACTGTGGTACATCTACACAATGGAATACTACTCAGCTATCAGAAACAAGGAAATTATGCAACTTGCAGCCAAATGAATGGGACTAGAGAAGCTCATCCTGAGTAAGCTAACCCATACTCAGAAGGATGCACATGGCATCTATTCACTTATAGTCAGATTTTAGCCATATAATACAGGATAACTATACTACAACCAATGCATCAAAGGAGAGATGGACATAGACTTTTTTTCTTGTCAATGAAACACTTTTCCTTAGTGGTGCTTCCTTGTAGGCCCCTACTGTATGAGGAGGCTCTTGGCCCTCATATGACTGCTGAACTGGGGTTGGGGACTGTTATGTAGGGACACTCCACTCCAGAGGAGTGGGATGGAAGGGAATGGAAGGGATAAGGCGTAGAGAGGTGGGAGGGTGGAATTGGGAGGGGTGGAAAGAGGACACTGTGATGGAGATGTAACCTGAGGTAATAATAAATAAATTAAAAAAAAAAACAAAACCTTACACCTAAAAAAAAAAAAAGAAGAAAGAAAGAAAGAAAAATAAAGAAAGAAAATGGTGACTCTAGATTCAAAGGGTGTGGCATTATTGGAAGTATGGCCTTGTTGGACAAAGTGTGTCATTGTGGATGGGCTTTGAGGTTTTAGAAGCTCAAGTCAGGCCCAGCATCAGTCTCTCTTGGGCCTGGCTGCTTGTGGACTCCATGTAGAACTCTAAGCTACTTCTCCAGTACCATGCCTGCCTGTGTCTCCATGCTTTCTGCCATGATGATAATTGACTAAATCACTGAACTGTAAGTCACTCCCAATTACATGTTTTCCATTATAAGAATTGCTGTGGTTATGGTGTCTTGTCATAGCTTAAAACATCCAACTAAGAGAACTGACCCACTATGCCCAATTGAAGATTTTATGTTCTTAAGGGAAGCAGAGTATCTTTGTGTTCATAATAGTGTGGACACTATTCTAGAACTTGTGGGTGGATTCTCAGTTCCATCACTGCAGGAGTTGGAGTCTTTAGATAATTTACTTCATCTCCTTTGGTTGTCTGGAAAAGGAGAACTGTAATGGAACGTACTTGATAAATATTTTCTCATTAGTTTATAGAAATAATGCCAATAGACTGTTACATAGAATTATAAATATTTTTAAAAGAAAATTATTATCATTATATTGTTGCCTACCTAGCTTCATAACTTTATGTGTTGATATTTGGTCACACAACCTGCCCTTTCCATATGCAAGGTTTGTTTATAAATCTTTTCTTCCACTTCTTTTCATCTTTGCAAGGTACTCCTTCAGTTTCTGAATGTTTTTCTATAGTTCACATTTTTCTTAAACTCCAGCTCACTTTGTTATCTGTTCTTTCTTCCTCTCTCCTTGGCAGAAATATGTACTGTCATTTGTATTCACTAGTTAAATGTCTGCATTGCCTCCTTCCCTATAAACACCTGAGTATGTGAGACTGGAAGCCATGTTTCACCCATCATGGTGTGCTCAATGATAAGAAACTGGACTCCATAGCCATGAAGTACACTTATGTACGAACAAGTTTCGTACATAAGTATACTTTTTAAAAATGTTCAATGAGAAATTTCCATATTGTACATGTGTGTGTTGTGTATCTGTGTATGATACGGGACAATGTGATACATTGTTGTGAAGACACATACTATTGTTTACATGGAGAGTACAAAGGAAGATGTCATATGTCCTATTTGATGACTTATTGTCCTTATGTGGGGGTCTCAGATTGTACCATGAGCTAGACTGAAGGCTAGAGAGCATGAACAATCCTTCTGTCCACATTCCCCACAGTGATAGAGTTTCACATTACATGTGATCATGCTTTAATTTTTGATGTGGATTCAGATGTTTTTAACGCATGGTCTGGTGCTTTGACTGCATTCGTCATTATCTACTAAGTGATATCACCAGCCCCTTGTTGTACATAATATTGGAAACTGAACAACCAACTCATTTCCCACTAGGATTAAGATGGCACATCTTTTAATCATTGGTTATTAAGACAAGTTGGTAGATAGAAGAGTAATAGCTAATAAATGAAGAAGAGATAATACAAATTTTCAAGTCATTGTTTTATAGCCCAAAGCACTTGATTCAGGCATGTATCATCAATGGATATATTCCTTTTTGGAATGTACTGGGGAGTA
Source organism: Lophiomys imhausi (assembly GCA_907164525.1). Lineage (NCBI taxonomy): Eukaryota > Metazoa > Chordata > Mammalia > Rodentia > Muridae > Lophiomys > Lophiomys imhausi. The sequence goes on along the minus strand of CAJQZJ010032643.1, from coordinate 1,242,980 downwards.
GAATAATTTAAACATGCTCCAAAAATTTTGGAAAGTAAATTTCTTACCAACTACAAAATGTGAAATATGTCCTTATTGTGAAGATACTTGGTAGTGTCCACTTTAATCAAATGAGCAAAGCAACCATGGCCAGTAGGAAAAAACTCCCACTTCCTATAGGCATTTCTACCACCCACGGGAGAAATGGTTATCACCAATCTCAAGATAGGTATACTAACTACTTTTCTGTTATTGTCATAAAACAACATGAGTGGAAGTGGTTTATGGGGAGAAAAAGATTTTATTTTTGGGTTATTGGTCCAGAGGGAAAGCCACAATGTCTCAGGAGGGAGACAGCTAGAACAGGAAACTTAGAGATTACATCTCCAACCTCGATCTGGAATCAGAGGTAGCAGACTGGGATTTACTCCCAAAACCCACTCCCACCTCCACGAAAGACATGCTTCCTCAAGCATGGCTCCCATTACATGAGACACCCGAAAGAGCACTGCCAACGGCGGGCTATGCATTAAATATATGCGCTTATGGAGGAAATGTCTCATTCAAACCACCACAATATGCATCAGAGACATGGAAGCATGACTGGCCTAGCCTTCAGCAGTGATTTAAAGCGATGGACAACAACAGCAACAACAAGGCATAACAGTGTTCTAGATTAAAAGTGACTAAAGAAACAGAATCACCAAAGGCAATGAATAATAAAAAATGAGGTACATAATTGAAGAATGCTCCAAATTGTTACTTTTGATAATATAATCATATTTTGGAAAATTAATCATCTTAATGCCAATGATAGCTTGCTTCTCTGGGAAACTACAGAAGAGACAGAGACATGGAAAAAGACCAACAAAGGAAGAATAAGTAATCTGTGTGGCTAACAATCAACCATTGTTAAGTGTTTATAAAATAGATAAATGTGCTCTTGGTAATGTTTCAGTTAAATTGGGAGAAAAAAAACATGGAAATAAGTTGTGTCTCAGAAATCACATGTACTTGGTAATTTTTACCCCCCTCCAAAAAAAATTCCAGAGTAACCTAGTTTGTAAACTTTCCTGTCTCACAGTATTCCTTCAGAGCTACTGGCTCTGTCTTGAATCCCTGATGAGAGCTATGCAGGGTCTGTATCTCTCACTGAGTTAGCATGCACAGCAAACATTCAAAAATGCTGAATAAATGAGTTTTAAATTGGCATTTTAAACATTGAAAACATCTTGAAAAGGCACTCTGCTGAAAAAAATGATTAATATCTTTCATAGCTTAATATTAATTATTACTCGTGCATGTGTAATGCTGATTTCGCCCAATTTTCTGCCACTCTGCAGTGGAACTTTAAGTTAAAAGTTTACTCATGGCTTTTTTTATTTTCTTCTTTAAAAGGGAAATATTCTTTTGTCTCATGAGTAACTCGTCAAGTGGATAGTTGTATTAACTCAAGACATTCTTTAATCATGGTGGAAAAATCCCCAGGACTCATTTTCCCAGCTCTTAAAATGTCTTTACATTAATTTACTGACCCCAATTCAATTGTTGGCAATGATCTTAGAGTTCCTAACATGCTAAACATAAGGATGTAGCAGTATTTGGAATTTCATTAGGCTCCTTTTGATATTTTCTAACATGGAAGGCTATATTAGAGTTGATTTATTTATAGATGACATCAAATTTCTCATAACTCTTTGGTCTGTTAGATTAAACTACACCATGGAATAATCAAGGAGGATATGGCATCTTCCTACCCATTTTAATTAATTCCTTCTGCCTGAAAGTTCAGGGAATGTCTCACAATGACACCCCAGGAAATTCATCAAAGCAATTGGTGACATTGTAATAACTAAGTTGCAAACACCAACTTTAAAAAAAAAAAAATTGTCCATGAAAGGCAAGTGGTAGCTGAGCTTTCCATGAGGGTCTGACATTCCTTTCTTTTGATACAAGTAACAGCACATCAGGGCAATCACCTTTACAGAGATACAAAGCCACTTCTCCCATGTCAATAACCTGCTCTATGGTGCACACTAATTATTTTTTTCTGAAAGTCACCAAGAAAAAAAAAAAAGAATGCACTATAGCTTGCTGCTTCCTCAAGAACTGGCAATCTTGCTTACATGATGAGAATTGAAGATGAGAGGAGCTTCACTTTGTCAACTAAAATAAATTCATACTGGAAGGGAGAAGCATTTGAATAATATTCAGAATTTCAACAAATCCTCAGAGGCCAATGAGAAACTTGTCAGAGAGCAGCTGACAATTTTATTCCAATTCTCTACACCACTGCTTTTTCTTAATATCATCCTGAAATGACAATGCATTTGCTTTGTTAAGTTTGTGTGGCTAAAATAATATCAGTTTCCTTTCTGTGTATTTTTGCAGGGAAGGAGCGAAGTGGAAGTGGATGTGGAAGTGTGAGAGGTAGTCAAAGACATATGATGATTATACTGCAATCCTGCACAATAAAAATAGTTTAATCAAATGAATAAAACTCTCTTCCTTTAAATATACAGGGACATAACTATTTAATAAGGCTCTTCAAATGCAGAGGCTGTGGTAATTTAGGCAAAGTAGAACTGGTTGCATAATTAATGTGACTATTCTAGCTTAGAAAACAGTATTTTTATTATAAAGCTCATTTTCTTTTCCCTGTTTTAGGGATTCTTTCCCCAAATACATTACACATTGCACATTGAACCTGGGGTGAATAGAGTCATTTGGATGGGGATATTTTTATCTTTCAGGATTTATTTTTTAGGGAGCCAATAGGAATGTTTAATGAGCAGCACAGTGGCTGAGGAGACCATCTCAATCCCTCTTCAGCCCCTTATTTTTTAGTGAGGTCTGTGAGCATATGGGCCATCAAGTGACGAATGAACTCCTTCACAACAAACAAATTGTTATGTGCATCAGATACTACATGATTTTAAACAAGAGTCACAAGATTTGCCCTTCAGTCAGTGAGAGTGAAAGTGATTTCTTCTTTGTGGAGTTCTGTAATTCCTTTGACTTCAGTAAATAACAAAATAACTTTGAAGAAGCAGCAGTTGTAGAAACTTGAAATGAACTTGGCTTTCCCATCCCATTCTTCTTGGTACAGTGCACCAGAACAGGAGGGTAACAATGGCTACTTCTTACATGTTCTTTGCAAAGGTGTTGAGATGAAATGGCATACTGTAACATAGCTGAAGAGAGAATTTACAGAATATCCTTTTCTCTTCTCTAGAAAAAGACCTGAATGTGACTGATGGGTCTGTGTTCATCCTCCCCAAAAGTCAGGTGTTGAAACTTAAAGGTTACTATGATATCATGAAATGTGGGATCTTCAGGGAATCTCAATCTTCCATCTCATAGATAGTATTAAGTTCTTCATAAAAAGATGTTTCACAGTGTTTGGCTCTTTTTGCCATTGTACTTTTACCTGTGGGGGATATGGAATCCTCTCCCTGAAATGATACAACATGAAGTGACAG
>CAJQZJ010032643.1:1174223-1233341 GCA_907164525.1 Lophiomys imhausi | reverse complement strand
ATACACACACATACACATACACACTCATACACACATATACACACACACTCATACACACACACACATACTCATACACACACACACATACACACACATACACATACACATGATCATGGTAATTTTGTGAGGTATTGATTTCACCTGGGTTGAAATGACTATTTTATAGTTTATGTACCTTTCATATCAAGTTGTGAGCTTTACAAACACTCAGGTTTTTTTTTTTTTTTGGTTGTGTTTGTTTGTTTGTTTATTTTTTGGGGGGGGGGTGTTTTGAGACAGGATTGTTCTGTGTAACAGTACTGGATGTCTGGAACTTGCTTTGTAGACCAGGCTGGCCCTGAACTCACAGAGTTCTGTCTGCCTCTGACTCCTGAGTATTGCAATTAAAGCTGTATGCCATGATGCCTGGCCATACTCAGTTCTTAATAATCAACTAAAATCAATAAAGCTAAAAGAAAAAAAGTCTATTTGGACAAAGAAAGTAGTGTCTAAGTTTTTGCACTCTGTGCATTGGGAAGTTTTCTCCTAAACTACTGGAAGGCGGGAGAGTGTGGGGGAGACTGTGGGAATCCAGTTAGGATAAGTGGAGATGTGTCTGCACATTTGGAAGAGTGAAGAAAGGACCTGTGGAGAGCCATCACCCTTTGGCCCTTCCTCGCTCATGTCCTCCTCCTTGTCTGTGCAGCACTTATGCTAATGGGCTGTGGGTAGAGATTCTTCAAGCAGATGCCACCAGTACAGAGGCAGGTGGAGGTATGCTATGTGTGCCATGGAAATTTTAAGCCTTGTCTCCAGAGCGAGAGGGTGTATAGTGGTGCCTGTCTCCAGAGCGAGGGGGGGTATAGTGGTGCCTGTCTCCAGAGCGAGGGGGGTATAGTGGTGCCTCCACACATGGTGCCTCCACACACAGGCCATTTTTTTCTATCACATCAAATGGAAAGCCAATTTTCAAGTCATAACTAACTAAGAAGTTCAAAAGGATGTTTAGATGTCCACTGCTGGTATAAGTGTAAGTTACAGTAAGTGCTGGGAAGACAGGAATGGGGAGGGGCGAAAAGGTTATAGTTCTTCATAGGTTTTTTTTTTTTCCTCCACTTTATCCAACAGCTTTCTCTCCCAAATGCTCAGATGCAGTCCCACTTCACTTAATGGGATTTTCACAATCAACCACTTTTCATTGTTAACAACCTTGATAAATGACATGGGACTTAAAAAGAGAATAATCCAGAGGGGATTGTCTTATGTCTCATTCTAAAGCTTCTCCAACAAGCTCTTGATGTTTCTCCTTACACAGAAAAGAAAAATATCTCCTTGATGTACCCTCATTGCTTTCCTGAAAGAGCCTGTGCTATTTATCCTATTTGCCTTTTCTCTCAATTTCAACTTAATACACACAAGCACATGACATCATAAATAAACATTTTCACTCTTCTCTGAGTTGAAGTACCTGGAAATATTTCACATGACAAACATCTTTTTGGTTCAATTAAAACAGTGTATTAATAAAGTCCCACAGTCCTGGTTTTTTTTTTGTCAACTATAGCTTTTAGTATTTATGATTTGAAAGTGATCTGAAACACGTTCTTAGCAAAAACAACAAAAAATAAACAGCAAATAAAAACATAAACAACTCAAACCAGCAAAGGCATGAAGAAAACAACCATAAATAATGGCAGATGTCTTGTGACTTTTCTTGCAGCTTTAGTTTGCTACTAACTGTAGGCAACTTAGGCTGCTTCATGACCTTAAGCTTCATGACTATTAACATTAGTGTTAAACTCTTTTTTACAAACTCTAAACCATCTAAACTTCACATGGGTAGTAGTTATTGTAAGACAACAACTTAGAAAATTGACAGAATCCATTTTCTTTGTGCATGTGTGTGTGTCTGTTTACATGTGTGGATGCTGTGTATGAGTATATATGTGCAGACCAGAGATTAATCTTGGATGCTGTTTTTAATGTGCCATGTCTTGTTTTTGTTGTTGTTTTACTTTTATTGATTCTTTATGAGTTTCATATCAAGCACCCCAATCCCATTCATCTCCTTGTCCCTTTGGATCCACTGTCTACCCTTGCACCCTTTCGTACAAAAGAAAATAATAATAATAAAAAAACAACCAACCAAAACCAAAACAAAACAAATAAACAAAGCCTCTCATGGTGGAAGCAGTAGTATGTCGTATTGTGTCCCACAGCATACCCTTTTGTCTCCATCTTTACTTGCAAATGTTCATTGCAATGAATCATTGGTCTGATTTGAGGTCTCTGGCTTTGGCTGCATTAACAATCCTGGGTCCTCACTGGAATTCCTTATGGATATACTGCTGTTGCCCTGTGTGATGGAGATACTACAGCTTTGGATCTGCAGGACCAGACCTTTCATATGCTCCAGCAGCTAATAGATGGGGTAGATGTTGTAGTGGGCCAACTCAAAGCATTGGAGCTGGACTTAGGTGGTATCTGAGTTGGACAGGCCACTAGCTCTCCTGAACCCACACCACCAGGGTAAGGTCTCCAGTACTGTCCCAACTAGCTCACCCAATGGATCAGTCAGCAAGGGCAAGGCCAGCTCTTCCACTCTCATGCCTTTGGGGCTGTCTCACCTGCACCAACACCATCAGGGCCAGCTCTACTGTGCTGCTCTTCCGAGTGCCACACCCTATTCGTGGCAGTGCCAGCTCTCTCACTTTCATGACTTCAGGGTCAACTCTCCCATCTGCTGCAGGTAACAAGGGGCAATAGTGGACATTTCTCCCTTGCCCATGTCACTGCAAGGTGGATGAGGGACAGGGCCAGCTCCCCCACACGTGTAACCAGACGTCAGAGGGACTAGATAAAGCAACTAGAAAGTCAATTAAAGAAGAAAAGAATAAGAAGTTCCCTAGGAAACAGATCAAGACTGGAGAACTGTTTGGGAAAGCTTTTCTTTTTCTCTCATCACAGCAACACTCTACTGTCTCTCTCAACTTGACCTTCATGTCTTCTGCTGAGACTGCATCACCCTGTGACTCACTGTGCACCAGGCTCTGCCCATCACTGCTTTATATCTATGCATCCTTCATTTTAAAGTGAACAGTGGTCCCTGCCATGTCTTAATTGAGCATGAGTCTGGATATCCATGAAACATTCCACACTTTCCAGACTAGGATTATAAAGTAAACTGTTGTCAGAAATTTGGAGAACTCTTAATTAACTTAATTAACTCTTAATTTGGAGAATTACACAATTAATTAAGTGCAAGGACACTGAAAGAAAAACACAAAAGTGAACACATCTCCACCAATCATCACTTGATCTCTGCTTTGGGTTAGAAAACTAGACATTTCACTGTGACTCCACTGCCCTGTGTTGTAGAGAAACCAGTGTTTCTGTCTTCTCTTTGTAATATCTGTCTTCCTGTGTCTGTGTTAGTCTGAGAAGAGAAAGTTGCAGCAATATGATCCAGAAATAATGATATGTAGAGGGAATGGACTCTTGCAATAGAACACAATCTGTTCTCCGATGTGGGATGGAAACTGTTACCAGTGATATGTTTTGAGTGTGGTAGTGGTTTCAAATGCTTTTTTTGTGTGAGAGACCATCAGTGAATTCATGTGAGATAAAAGCTTGATAGACTGAGAGGGTATGACCACAAATGTATACTCAAATAAAAACATAATGCCAATGGAAATCAACCGTTCTGCATATCAGCAAACATTGACTCATGCAAGTGTCCCTTTTTATAATAAATGAACACATAATTTAATAAGTAAGACATCAGAATAAATAATAATACTGAACATTTTGAAACAAGGTCATCTTTTAAAAGTATTCCTTTCTAAGTAACCAAAGATAATTTAAATAAATAAATTGATATTTTAAACACTATACATAGACTTAGGAGCAATGCTAAGTGTGCTAGGCCACAGTAAATGCCGATAAGTCTGTGCTTAATGCTGTTTGCAAATATTTCATACAAGTTCCAGAACAGACACAAAATGACTGTCAGAGTTCAGTTTGTAGAAAAGGTTCTGTTACAAGGGGAGGTCTAGGGAAATGGAGGTATCTTGTTTCTTGAACACGTGGTATAGAGGATGCATTGGTCTCAGAGGAGGGAAGGCAGAAGAGAAGTACCACTGTGGATTGGTTAGACATATCCTCAATGTCATTATTGAACTTCTGGCTAAATGGAAGGCCGGGGTGGGGGGGACGTCTCAAGAGGAGGGAACAAACTCTGAAAGTTATCTCAAGATGAACCTAAAAGCCAAAGCAAATCTTTTGCTATCAACAGAAGCCAACATAAAGAAAAGAGAAGAACTGAGACTTCACTTGAGAGAAAATTGACTTTTTGGAAGGGTTTGACAAATTTTAAAGCACATGTATTTAGGATACTCTGAAGAAAAGGAATACATTGTTAAGTGAACAAGAAAGCACAAAGAAGAGTATGTATGAAACAGATACATATCAACATAAGAAAAAAAATTCCACTTCAAGCTATGAATTAAATATAAAAACCAAAAATCAATGAGGAATAAATTTAGAGTTCTCAAAATACTAAGAGATAGTATAGGAAAAGTAAATGAAGGAACCAGCCAGAAGCACAACTCTGAAAATGGTAATTGAACTTTACATTTTTATTGCTGTCATTTGTTTTAAAATAGAAGCATTATAGTCCAAAAAAGGAATTATCACTGTAAATATTGAGTAGAAAGAATTGCAGCTTATGCTGATGGGATAGTTAGGAGGATTAAAGTTCTTGTTGCTAACCATGGTGACCCAAGTTTAATCCTCAGGAACATGGTTAAAGGAGAGAATCAATTCTGACCCTTGCATGCAGGTTATGACATACTTACATACACACACACAAAACTACATATAAACCCTACACACACACACACACACACACACACACACACACAAACTCAATTAATTAAACCATTGGTTAAAATGCAAGAAAATCTTTTTATCAGCAAGGTCATAGATTAAGACAATGTTAAAAGTAAAACAGTATTAAAAAAAAAAGGGTTCCCCAAGCATCTCATAAGATTATGTATAATGTCAACCAAAATACAAGAATATTTTTATATTATGGAAATTAAAAACAACTTACAAACAAAGTTTCCCTTTATCATACTACCGTCTCTTGCTCACTTCAAGAACAATAATTCCCAGGAGCCCCATTGTCAATGACATCAGTGTTTGAGGAGGGCCGTAGAGAGACCTGCAGAAGACAAGAGGAGCATAAACCAAGAAACAGCCATTGTTTCTGGAAGGTCTCTGTGTTGACACAAAGTTTCTTATCCTCCAACGTGTGGCATCCTGCTCTTCATTCTGTTTGGCTGGCTTGGCTGATTATCAGAGGTGACCGGGCTCATCACCACACCCAACCATCCTCAGAGTTCTCCCAAAGCTTCCAACTCAATTACTTGGTTTACATATTTCAAATGGAAATCTGCATGGTTCTTCCTCTCCTGTTTCTCTTCTTGCAGCTAAAAAGTGCCACTTGAGGAGCTAATTCCCTAAAGGAATTTTTTTTTCTCACAATTATTTGGGCTAGAGATTCAGAGTCCTAAGCTTTGAAAGCATTTTTTTTTTTCTTGTATAAGTAGTGTCTACTTGATGCCCAGGACTGGAGGATCCACATTTGAATTGTCATCATTCAATGCAAAGGGTCAATCCTGATCCCTTTGTCTACATGGTATCTCATTGTCCAGGTGCACTTTAACTGTTAACTTGACCCAACCCAAAACTCTTGGAAGGGAGACTCCACTGAGGAATTACCTAAGTCATATTTGTCTGGGGATGTGTCTGAGAGTTATTGTCTCGATTGTTAATTGATGTAGGAGAGCCCATTGTGAACAGCACTATTATCTAGGCAGATAGTTCTGAACTATATAAGAAATGTAGCTAAGCATCAGCCTACCTATAGACAGTAAGCAGCATTCTCCATGGTTTCGGCTGTACGTCTTTGCCTGAGAAGTGAGTTCCTTGGTATGAGATAATGCTGTATGAAATAGCAAGTAGGCTAGTGTAACATGGTGGCTTTTATTGTTTTTGTTTTACTATACACTCTAATTTATTTTGCTACCTCCCTTCCAACCCTTGTTCCTTCCAACCCCACAACACTAGGTGGGAGAGAAAGAAGGTTAAAAGGAAAAATGACAGAGTTCTCTTTGAGCTACTTCCTTCTGATTAGAGTCATGGTGTTCTTTGGGGACAATACCAATCTCGGTAGTCACAATATCCAGAAGTCCAGCAAACCAACAAACCAGGGAAACAGCAACAGGAAGAACCACCAACAGTTTGCGGGGGCAGCAACCTCTTTCTTGATTGTAGCCACTTCTCTTTCTTTTTTGTATGGGCCCTCTTTCTTCTTTATAGCCCCTTCTCTTCAAGGCTCTAGTTTTTCATCCCTCCCCCAAGTCTGAAGAGATAAACTTGACTGGCTAAGTCACACCCCTGCTAGCTCACAAGGCACAGTTAATAGGTAACTCCTGTGGTCTTAACTGAAGCAGTCTCACATATGCGATTAAATAAAAACATTCTCATAACTGTTTTTTTAATAAACAAAACTGTTACCACAGGCTAGCCTTCAAATTCTCTCCTTGAGTTCCTGTCTTAACTTCCCACAGTGATGGACTTTGACCTGGTAATATAAGCCTAATAAACTTTTCCCTCTCCATATTAATTGACGTCAGGGTGCTTTATCATAGTAACAGAAATGAAACTAGACATTCACTTTCTAAGGACCCTCCCCATGAGCTTGAGTGTCTCACAACACTGTAGTTCCATGATAGATTATTTTAATGTACTATATGGCTTCTAAGAGGCTCAAGGACTCTTGAGTTCTATTAGATCTTTACACACTTCTCTCATAGGTACTTACACTAATACTATCCTTGGTATGAAATATTTTCTTAGTGTTAGTCTGAAAAAGATCTAGAATTAGTACAGACTTTATGCTGATATATGGGCTATTGTTGCAAACAAAAACGACAAAGCACACTTTCATATTCTCTCCTTGAGTTCCTGTCTTACCTTCCCACAGTGATGAATTTTGACCTGTTAGCACAAATAACTTGAAAGACTCTACATACATTTTGAAAGTTAAATTCAGAGCTTAAGACTTTCAAAGAAAAGATACATTTGGATGTCAATTCTGCCAATCACTTAAATGTAATACTGATTCCAGACAGATAAGGAGGCGATTCATAACTTGTTTTATGAGGTCATCATTGCTCTGTTACCAAAACAAGGCAAAACCAATGGCATAGACCAGATCAGTTCCCAAATAACATATGCACAGATAATTAGTATAATTTTAGTGAATTGAGTTGGGCAATATACAAAAAGAACAGCATTTATGATATGTAACATTATATGTCTTCTTAACTCAGCCAAACCATATCTGAATATTCAGTCAAATCATATTCTGGATGTTTCTATCCATGAGTTTTTAGATTATGCCAACATTTATTTTGTTAGATTGAATGAAGATTGTTCCTCTTAATGCAGGTGAATCTAATAAAAGCTACTGAAAGGCTAACTAGTGTCATAAGTTTTATGCAGTGAAGAGACATCATGACCAAGACAATTCTTACAGAAGAAAGCATTTAATTTGAAGCTTGCTTACAGTTTCAGAGGCTAAATACATTTTATCATGGCTGGGAGCATAGTGGCAAGCAGGAGTGGATTCAGAACAGTAGCTGAGAACTATATACTTACTGATCTACAACAGAAAAGGAGACCAGGCTGGTATGTGCTTTGAAACCTCAAAGCCCACCCCCAGTGACACACCTCCTACAACAAGGCCTACTTAGTTCAACAAGGTGACACCTCCTAATCCTTCTAATTCTTTCAAAGAGTTTTCTGTTCCCTGGCCACCAAGCATTCAAATATGTGGAGCCATTCTTACTCAAACCTCTACAAATAAAAAGAACAAAAAAAAAGAAGAAGTAGAAGAGGAAGAAAGAAGAAGAAGAAGAAGAAGAAGAAGAAGAAGAAGAAGAAGAAGAAGAAGAAGAAGAAGGGAAGAAAGGAAGGAAGGAAGGAAGGAAGGAAAGAACAAGAACCTGAGGAGTTTTCTAAGAGTAAAATTCCCATTATGTGGTTGCTCTCATAACTGGAACATAAAATATTTTGTTTGTTTGTTTGTTTGTTTAATCCCAGGCCTTTAATGAACTCATCATCTTCTGGTCTTAGTCCTTGGGTATATCTATACCATCAAAATTTTTTGGATCTGACTTATTGACCCACTTTTCAGGTATCTGTAATTTATGTAAGTTATAATATCTATCTACATACTTACCTATCATTTATCTGAAACACTTATTTTTATCTTATCAGTTTTACTTTCCTGAAAAGCTATTACTAGTAAACTCCTTTGTAATCAATGATTTTTTTTATTTCCAAAAATCCATTTTGACACAGCATTCTGGTATAATTCAATGTAATTCATTACATTCTCATACTAAAAATTTAGAACATATATAATAATCTTCATGGATGTATGAAAAGTACTGTTAGCATAAAAATAAAAAAGAGCATTCTTTTATGACTACAACAATATGTAAATTATCCATAGACAGAATTTATTTTCCTTAACTTTTGATAGTTTCAAAAAATATATAACTAACAAAATGATTGATGGAAAATGAATGAAGGTTTTCCCTCTAAAATCAGTTCCAGCCTTTTCTATTGGGCATTGTATTATAGATTCTTGACCTTTAGTTATGAACCTATGTCTAAGCCATATCTTTTAGCCACATCACAAATTCTAAAAACTGCACCATCATCAGAAAATGAATGACTTGGAAATTTAAGAGAAATGAAATTATATTTTAAAATGGTATCATCTTCTATGCAGAAGTTTGTAAGTTTATAAAATAATTATACATTTAAGAAAATTGATAAACTTTTCTATATTAAATTTTTGTCTTAGCTTCATAAATCCCTCCTTCACTTTCACAAAACTTAATAAACATCATTCATAAACTTATAAAACCAACATGTAAGAGACTGAGTCAAGAAGATCAAGAGTTAGTTTTGGTTACATGTTGAATTCAAGTACAGCCTGTGGTCTACAACAAGATCTTATCTTTAAAAGAAAGAGGGAAAGATGAACACAGATGTATGAAGCTCACATCACCAGGTTCTAGATTCATTATTTTGATATTAATTTTATGTTAGCATTACTAGATTAAGGGATGCCTAGTGTTCTGGCTAGTTATGCCAACTTGACACAAGTTAGCATTATCAGAGAGAAAGGATCCTCAATTGAGAATATGTCTTCATAAGATTGTTGGCAAGCTTATAGGGCATTTTCTTGAATAGTGCCTTATGGGGCAGGGACCAGCCCATTGTAGGTGAGACCATCTTTGAGCTGGTGGTCCTGAGTTCTATAAGAAAGCAGGTTGAGCAAGTCACGGAGAACAAGCCAGTAAGGAGCACCTGTCTATGGCCTCTCCATCCACCCCTGCTTCCAGGTTCCTGCCCCATGTGAGTTCCTGACTTCACTGCTTTTTATGATGAACTGTGTGTCTTGCAAACCCTCTCCTCCCCAATTTGCCTTGGGTCAAGGTGCTTCATCATAGCAATAGCAACTTTTAACTAAGACACCCAGATAGTTGATATAACATGTATATAGTCAGTGAATGTGTTTTTGGAAGATGATACTAATTGAAATAGAATAAATATGGAAGAAGACTCTAAACTATTTGTTGTGTGATCAACATTCTCCCTGTGGAAAGCTTGCATTGAGTAGAGATAGGATTTTGTCTTAGTTGCTTGTCCTGGGGCATTCATCTACCCAATCTACCCGTTCACCCTCCATAGACACTAGTGGTCCCTGTCCAGACTTAGACATTTGGTTTCTCAGGCGTGTGGTTGTATATTGTGCCATCCACTTCCTCAAACCTTCCTGCTTGCTTGCAGCACCTTTGGAACCACCTGTAGTAACACAAGTCAATCATGATGTATCCTTGAACACATGAATACTTTTGCTTCTCTGGAAGATCCTGATTAATATCACCATAGTACACAGTGAGCCAGTTATTTAAGCCTAGCATTTTTCCAGTAGAGAGAAAAATATCTATGTGGTTTTAAAAAATATTCTATGACTAATGGGCCATATTTCTCATTTCCTATAAATTGTGTCATGTATTACAGATTAAGGTTAAAATTGTACATTTATCTAAAATAAAGATATAGGAATCGTGTTGATAGTCAAGTTCATTGGATCCATCTTTTTCTGCCTTTCAATTAAGAACACAGTAGATGTTCAATAATAGGGGAAAGATTTAAGGTATTAAGTTTCAAATATTTCTGCTTTTCAGTGAAGGTAAGAAATATAAAAGATGAAACATCCCCACTCATAATCTTTTCCACTGTGGGGAAATAACAGCTCATTTTGTCGCTTGAGATCTTTATCTAATAGAGAAAATGGGTGTCTTTTTTGAGGTATTGTTTCTTTGACTTTTTTCAGAGCCCGGTTCCCTGGATCTGTGAATTTAATTACATGCCTGTAAAATCCATTCAATACACTTTCTGAGTTGGAGCCATTTGCTTTTAAGATGATTTTTAGAATATTCCTCATATTTTAATTTGAAATGTGTCTTCTATTCTGACCCTTTGAAGAAACCACAATTTTTGAGGAATATGATGAAGCATTCTTACTGGAAAACTAGCACAATAATTGGTATTAATTAAAGAAACTCTGCAGTTGTTTTCACGGTTTCAACTATTTCCACATATAAAGGCCTTACACACCCAGAACTGTATGGATATAGTATATGTATTTTATATACATAAATGTGTATGCGGATTATGTATAGCTATACAATAAGTTATCTATACCACATGCATCTTATCCATAAAATCTCCTCACTTACATTACGCATATAACTGAAATAGATAATGCATGACAATGGTGCAATTAATACTAATATTTTGTACAATCTAAGTCTTCAAATTTCAACAGCATCTTATATAGGCTAATGAGAAAGACAAAGAGAAAATTACATCATCTAGTTACTCTGTGCTTCAGTGGATTTCTCACGAAGATCACATGACTTCTATTTATATCAATTCCAAGGGCTAATCAGGCACGACCTATCACTAGATAATCACTGTAAGCTTTCTCACTTCTACAAGCATCATAGTTGCATCATAGAAGACAACTGTGCAAGCATGGCATCCTGACAGAAGACATTCATCCAGTTTCCATTAGGTTATTAGAATGCTGATTATTGAAGGAGTGACCCTTGTTTCTAGATATTTGGAAAATCCTGTGCTGCCTACAGTGTACTCTATGTAACTGTAATGTACTAACATTTCCCATCACTAGACAGATACTATACCATTAATTTCTCCACTGGACGTAAAGTTTTTGAGGTCCTCAAAAAAGAATCTACTTTTTTTTTAAACAAAATAATTTGATATTACTGTTTTACATGTACCATCCAAAGCTTCAATGGTTTTATTTATACAGCTTCTGCACAAGAAATTAAAGGTTTTAAAAACTTAGCTAAAAATTATGTATTTTTCTTTTCTAATGTTGATTTCAAAAATGCAACTTTATATGTAATATATATATATTCATTTTTTGTTCATGCTTGAACACAGTTCAGTGTTCTTCCAGAAGGATGAACGTCGTAATGTTACTGTGAAAATGTAAAGCCTAGGGAATATTATTTAAAGAAACTCTTTACCCAGGGGATGCCCAGGGAACGATAGAGGGGAGGGAAGGCAAAGCCATGGTTTAATTAAGGTTCTCTGATTCTATTAAGTGTTTCAGTTCCACTATTATTCATCTTTCCCTAATTGAGTTTTTCTGCAGTTTTGTCGACAAACACAAACTTCGTATTTTAGTATTGGTAGCCTGCATGAGCTACATTCTGTCCTTTCCAAAACGCAGAACTGAGGCAAGTATAACAGTCTCATTCCAGACAAGAGCCACTGGGAATTTGGGTATGTAATGGTTGCTTAACTTGTTATCAGGTCCCCAAACTCATTTTGTTTCCTGACTACATTTAACAACATTTCCTTTAGTTAGGAGTCCACAGATTAGCAAGCACATTCTGCAGAGCCAAATAGTGAATAAATTAAGCTGGGGACATCATTCAACTCTGTGCTTTATGCCTCCTCCCCTATGTTTGCTTGCTTTGTTTTGATTTTGTTGCTTAAGCTTTCCTTTAAAAAATGTATTTTTTCAAGTTAATTTATAAAGCAACAGATTTCATTATTGGATTTTTTTAATATGACAAAAAAATAATAATTTTAATTTGATTAGTGATGTGCCACAAGGTTTCCTAGCATATAGAAATTGTGGACAACTAATGCTGTGATCTATATGATCTAATTGTTCATCCATTAAGAAATATAGAAGCGCTAACAAGAGTTTTTCTTGCAATGTTTTTTCCCATCTCTAATCCTTGCCCCAGGTGGCCTTACAACACACAGCAGCTCTTCAGTCCCCCCTTTATTATGGCACAAATTTAGACAGATTCACTTGTTTTTATGATTTAGGAGCACAGACTAGATATCCTAGGTAAGTTATATCTTAAAACCCTTTTCAAATGTGGTGCACTTTCTTTTTATCGCCATCATAAAAATCAATAAAAAATAATCACTGGGACAGCTTTATCCCAAATATGTCAGCCATGTGTGCAGTACAAGAGCCTATCATCTCAGGATAAATCAGGTACAAATATCCTCAGACTAATCTGTGAAAACTTTGGAGCAGTGTCTTCAAAGGGTGCTTGAACTTGAGAGATATGAAGTGAGAAGCTGCAATGTAGAAAACTCCTGACTTCAAACTATATACTGGTGTTTTCCCCATTTTATTAAGAGAAGCTTAGGGGGAAAATCCATTAAAGGCATTCTCAAAACCAGTTTTTCAGTTGGCTTCCATTCAATCCCTATGCTTCTATTTAGGACAAGTGTGTCCAGTTTACCCTAGTGAAACCCTTGTGATCTTCATTACTGGATTTTTTTATGCATACCTCAGTTTGGTTGTTTCTTCCAGCATTTCTCCTTTCTTGTTTCTCTGCCTCTCTTTCTTCTCACTGTACTAAGATGACCCTTATATTTCCCTTTCCACTTTTCTCTTATCCTCTCCAGCCTCTTCCTTTTAATACCCCCTTTCTCCAGTCTCCTCAGCCTATTTTCAGGCCCTTACCTTACCTATGTCTACTCCCACATGTAAATACACACGGAGACTAGAACATTTGGAGACTAAATTTGTATATGAGACATAGCAGACAGTACTCATCTTTCTGAGCCTGGACAATATCTCCTATACTATAATGCTTTCAGTTTCTTCATTTTCCTACAAAATCCATAATTTTATTTTATGTTTTCTTTTTAAAGATGAGTTTTTGTATTTGCATCTGCATGTTTTTTTTTTTCTTCATGTTTCTTGGACACTTATGTGGCCAAGAAGATAGAGTCAGATAACCTGGAGCTGGAGTTGCAGGAGATTATGAACTCCAGGATTTGGGTGCTAGGAACTGACCCAGAGGAGACAGAACTCTGGAAGAAAACAAAGAGTGCTCAGTCATTAGCCACCGTCTCTCCCTCCCCCAGTTTTCTTTTTGACTGTGTTGAATCTTCATTATCCATTAATTTGTTGGTGACCATTTAGACTGATTCCACCTCCTTGCTCTAGAAAAAAGAGCAGTAATAACACTCTGCAGTCAGAATGTTCACCATTTAACACACAAACAACCCAGAGGCCAAATAGTACTAATGTATGACTCAGCTACAATACTTCTGGTCATAAACCCAAGGACTCTACATTGTACTAGAGAAATAATCTCATATAAATGTTTACTGCTGGCCCCTTTTTATTTTCTTTTAAGAATCTATTTTTAAAAACTTACAGCATTCTGTCTTTGATTGCAGAGAGGTCAGTACACTTTTGAACTTTCGGCATTATAAGATATACATACATATTTAATTGGTAAGGTTAACATACTCATTAAAAGTCGCTGTAAAATTTATCACAAATTTTAGAAAAAGTTAATGAAGAGATAAAAGAACTTTCTATTGATTTATATTTTACATTCATTAATCATTTTAATATATATTTATGTCTACTTTAGGAAAGCCTTGTCGAAGTTGAGTGGGCTTTTTAGGAGATAAATCAAGTTGTCTTTGCTTCACCAAAACGACCATAAGTTAATCCCAGTAAATTTAAAACCACTTTTTATGAAATGCAGTCCAATAAGAATACATTATCATTACTTATTTTCAAGTCTGTGAAGAGGACTCATGTTTCCATTTACCCAGTTACATGTTTTTGAGGATGTGTTTGATTTGATGCTTTTAAGAAGCAATCAGACTATTAAAACTTTGAAGAATTACATGATTTTTAGCACAGTGGATTATGTGGTTAAACCAGAATTGGATTTTGAACTTGATTTGGCTTTTACAGTTTGACTAATACATAACTCCAAGAGACTTCAATTATTCTATGAGAATGTTGAATGTGAAAACTATGTTAAATACATTTACATGAAGAATCTGAATGTCATGAACTTTCAAAACAAATGATGTCATGGCATGCTTACATTCCCTTTTTTTCCCAGGAACCACAGGAATTCAAGTTTTAACTTTTCTCACCTATTTTATGTAGAGGAACTTTTCTGAGTATTACTAAGGTCATATGTTTCAAGATGTCTATTTTAAACTGATCAATAAATCATCTGTTGGGTAAGTCTGAATCATATTGATTTTAATTAATTTGACATGAAAATATTGCATGCTTTACAATTTCTATAAATATTAAGTATTGGTTATTCATATTCATGCCCTTTTATTACTTAGGATGCCATAAATAAGCAGTGGGGAATAATTTTCTTTAATAATTTAATTTGTTTCACTCTCTTAAGAAACTTTTTCCAAAGCAATTTCCTAAGTCCCTTTTGAATGAAATTGTCTACTTAGGCTTATTTTGTAATTATAGAAAGTTGCAGATCGGAACAAATTTAAAAAAGAAGATTAAAAGATTAAAGTAGAATGGATCTGGAGAGAGGGCACTGAACAGACATGATGACACTAGTGGTGAATGGTACCAACAGTATGGTTGAAGGACAAGAACTTTAAAACTCAGAGCTCTCCCCTTGGGGCATCATTTTCAAAGCGCAACAAAAAGAGACCATCTGTCTTTTACAGTGCACCACAAACAAGATGTGCATTGAGTAGTTTACATAATGGAGTGTGGAATATGCCAATGCACTCCTTGTTTTCTATCCTAAGTTTTACTGAAACACAACTATGCTATTACCTAAGGCTGATTCTTTTCCTGGAAGAGAAATCAGCCTGATTATTGGTAATATCTCCAAGGTAAATGGCATTCAGACTTCTCTGACCACATTCTCTTTTCATTAAGCATAATCATAAATATTAAGAACAGAAAATAATATTAAATATTTTATACATGGCACTTAAAGATTGCCATCAGTATACGTACTATCATTATGTAATGCCCAGAATCAAATTAGTTGAAAGCAATATATACTACAGTCATTTTTACCTGAATATAGTAAAAAATACCATAATCTTTAGGGAATGGGTAACTAAAGTCTGGTAAATATTTTTTAAAATTTATTTATTTATTGCTTCAGGTTACATCTCCATCATAGTATCCTCTTTCCACCCCTCCCAGTCCCGCCCTCCCACCTTCTACCCCTTAACCCTCCATCCCACTCCTTTGGAGTGGAGTGTCCCTACATCTTAAAGTGGTCATTAATTCTTGAGACTCTTGGAAACTCTAAATGACAATTATAAACACCCAGAGAAAGAAATGTTGTATAATTATTGCTACCTTCTTGTTGTTAAACTAAAAACAATTCTTCTCCGAGGACTACCATATTATTAAATCTCTTAGGACATTTTCAGGTACTAAGGCAAATGCAAAATTACTTAGATAATAATTCATGGAAGTAGGAAAGATGTTTTAATGGGCAGGGGCATTTGTCATGAAGCCTAACAGCCTGAGCTCTGTTTCCAGAACCCACATGGTAGGAGAGCCAACTGTCATGAGGTGCTGGACCTTCACATTTGTCATAGTGTCCCTCATATATTTTTATTTCTGTTATTTTTGATGTCTGAAATCAAATTTATTCTAAATTGTCTATATAGTTTAGCCTACAGTGTGGAGTTAGTCAATTGCTTTGCTGTCAGTTATCTTGTCACTGGAGTTGTAAATGCAAAACAACAGTGGTACTTAGCGGGTATCTAATGACGACATGAGTGTAATGCAGTACATGAGCCTTGTTGAATGGAGAGAGGTGTTGTGCCCTTCAGAATGTGTTCCTACCACCAAAACATCAGCCTTTTCTCAGATACAGACAACTCTTCTATAGAAATGCAGGGCTGAAGGGCTAGAGAAATGCAACAGAAGCTGAGAGCCCTCTCTGGTTTTGCAGGTGTCCTGAGTTCAGTTTCTAGTACTGACACTGGGTAACTTACACCCACCTGTAACTCCAGGTGCGCGTGTTCTTGTGCCTCTCTAGGTAACCAGACTCAAAAGAAGATATACACACAATTAAAAGTAAAAATAAATTCTTTAAGAAAGGGAATAGAGGTCTCATTATTGTCCAATATTTCTATTAAAAAATAAATAAAACAAGATAAAAAGCAGTTGTTTTTATAGCATTAGAACTTGGTTTACATTTTAAAACCATAGTTCACAGGGGCATATGTTAATTATTTGTATATTCCTACTCAACCCAGTCATCCACACTGTTGATTGATACATACTAGACACTTTTTGTGGATTCATAATCATAGAGGTCTGTAGACATACTAGTGAACAGGTAAACCTCTATTTTCAAACTGGTATGTCAACCAAGTACATACATTTTTCCAGGAAATCATATCCTGATACCTATTGAATATTTTGATTTGATTTAAGAATATAGTAATATCTAATAATGAGTTTTTGATGAATTACAAGAGGGAACAAAATTTAAATCTCTTAGAATCTAACAAATACAATGCTGAACAACTAGTGATGTATTTGTATAGCTGTAGGTAAAAAAGACCATATCATAAAAGCCATTGAATCTTCCACTGTGTTCAGCTAAAACTATACTGAGAAGTGAGTATTATGCTCTGAGACAATGATCTGTGAGAATATTATTATAGTTTGAGCACAGATTTTGACTAACAATGTCTCATGATGTTCTTCAATGACCTATGACCACTGACAAAATCTGAGCTAATACAGAATCAGTACACATCATGTGGAAACATGTGATAAACAAACAGAGCGGCATTATCAAACAAATAATATAGATTTAAAGATAATGAAAAATTCAACTTTGTATAAAAGCAGCAAACAAGACCAATCAGCTGCAGAGCAAGAAAGTCCTCATGTTCTCCAGAGTGTTTTAAGATTGTGGATGGGTGGGACTGGAGGGGGAGTAGGGAGGGGATTGTGATTGAGATGTAACTTGAAGAAATAAAAAATAAATTATAAAAACAGATTCTCTTTCTTAGCTGATCCTTTCTGAAAATAAGATATAATGCATTTAAACTCTTCTGCTTTCACTAATCTAGGCAATTTTTTTTTTAGAATGTATGCTATTCTTTTTCTATAGTTCACCTCTTTTTTCAAACAGTGTTTTAAATTTAACAGTATATTTAGCACAAGTCTAATTTATAATATAAGCAAAATACAGTCAAGTTAATGATTGGGGTGGGGTGAGCATAGGTAGGAAAAAGAACTCATAAGTGCATCTTAGGGAAAGAATACTTTGCACTCCACCTTTTCTCCCTCCTCCACTTCCCATTCTTCTTATTTTTGTTCTGGAAATTCTTTGCTTTCCATCAAAATCTGTCACATTAAACAAAGGGTTATAGAGGAAAAATATCATTAATTTTATCTCTTGCACTTAAGTGTTGACAACGGTTTGTGAATTTGATTGATGTAGAACATTTTACAAATTAATCAATGGCCACCTCTTGCTTATTGAGAAACATTTCCTACATGGATCATTATAAAATGGAAATTCAAAAGCAAAAAATGAAAAGACTGTGTTTGTTACACAACATGGGAGAAACACTTTCCTATGTTGTCAAAAGTAACATGTGATTGGATCAAAGTTACAAGGTCAGCTTCTCCCCAGTGGCTCCAAATCAGACCCGATAGGAAATGCTGAGACCAGGAGACTAATCCATGAAGACTGCTTTGGGGATAAGATGCTTTTAAATTGGACTCCACAAATCCTCCAAAAACACATCTTCCAGGGTCCAAACTCCACTAGCATAAGGGGTTCACTCTAAACACCAAATGTACTTCATTAAGTGTTTCTCTTTAAAGCGCTCATAGGATCTCTCAGCAGTCTATAGAGAAGGTTTTTAAGCATTTTAATGATCTGTTTCTAAAACGTTCTTTGATGTCCAGGAGTTTCTTAAAATAAAATCATTTGAAATTAATTGGAAGTGAAATTTACCAAAGGCAAATGTTCACACAAGTCAGTCAGCTCAGATTTGATATTGAAAGCCAAGCCCACAATTTTCAAATACAATGCAAACTTTGAACATCAGATGTCATTTTCCTTCTGTGGAATGAAATATTTGGAACACCAGCATAACCCAGGATGGTATAATTAGACTGAGAATCTCAAATGGAAAGAATTCTTGCAGCACTTGTATTTACTAACTTCTAACATACAATTCGTAAATTCCCTTCCAAATGATGTGGGTAGATAAGGTTTTCATTCTTAAAGTGGAAATGGTCATCAAAAATCAGTAAGAGGGATTTGTGACACCCTGTGGTCATGGGAACTGTGGCACACTCAGATAAGGGAAACTGTATTTAGCCTGCCTCTGGGGTTGGAAAAAGAAGTTTTTTAGGTATAGGTTAGCAAATTTCAAGAGTTTTCTTACTGATAAAAACATTATATAATTTAGATTTTTTTCTTTTACGTGTATGAATGATTTGCCTGTGTGTATGTGGGTGTACCACTTGCATATCTGATGTCCTAATAGAAAAAGAAGGCATAATAACATCCCCTAAAAATGGAGTTGAATCATCACATGGGTCCTAGGTACCAAACTTGGGTTCTTTGAAACAGCAGCAATTACACTGAAACCTCTGAACCATCTCTTCAGCCCCAAAGACATTGAATTTGCTAAAGGAGTTGGAGTGGGAGGATAGAATAACATGCCAGTCTACTGGACTTGTATTTTGTTATTATTATTATTATTATTATTATTATTAATTTACTTTTTAAGTTACATCTCAATCAAAGGCCCCTCTCTTCTCCCCTCCAGGTTCCAACGTCCCTCCCTCTCTGTCTTCCCCATCTCTGTCCTCTCCTTCTCCTCAATTGAGGGGAACCCCCATATATCAAACCCCCTCAGTTCTTCAGTCACATGAAGGTTAAGAACTTCCTCTTGTACTGGAGCTTGATATGGCTGCCAAGTTAGGATAAGGTGTTCCACTAATAAGCCATAGGGTCCATGACTTGCTGCTGGGTGGAGTTTTTCATAGGATAGTTATGCTAGGATACTATCTGTTTGGGTCTGTGGGTGGTAGGATGGTCTAGTGGAGTTTTACCTGCTTTTTTTTTTTTAACATGGCCTCCTACTCAACTGTGTTTATTATGAGAATTCTTTTCTTCCTCTGGACAAATATTTCATTTTCAGGTGCTAGCAATTTAGAAAGCTTAATGGCTACCCATTATGTTCCAAGAATATTGTAATACTATTTTTTTATAGATGTCTCCATGATTTTCTCAATCCTTCATCCATCCTAGACAGTATTAGAGACACAGTGGTCTGGACAATACCTATCCCAAATTAACTGCCTGTAGTTAATATATTTCATGTGACTGACTACAAGTTGAAGTACTTGTGGGATAGATAGAAGATAGATAGAAAAAATAGAAAACAAATAGAACACCATCTCAAGTCATTTCATTTAATATAAATAAGCAAAATACTTAGATAAGGAGTAGGGTTCCCTGAACTAGACTGAACAGGCACTAGTGGAGAATTTCAGGATTCAAGTATCCACACTGGAATAAGAGGTTGAGTGGGAATTTTGGAAGTATCAGTCCTTTTTGTGTGATAAGAAGAAAAGAAGCTCTATACCCTAGCAATGGGATGATGAATGCAGGATAATTACACGGTTAGTCATTGTGTTAAGTGATTGACAGCTGAATGAATGGGAGGATAGTGTTGAATTTCACTACTCTACTAAACAGAAAAATTATGTTACTTTTAACAATAAAGCTAAATTCTTGGTGAACTTTTTGTTGTTGTTGTTTTCTTTGTTATTGATCACTTATTATCAAAGATAATGTCAGACAGTAAAGGCAGGGAAATAACCAAAAATGAAAAGGGCTTTTTGGCAGTGTGTTCTAATTCTGGACTTAGTGGGGAATGCATTATTCTCCCAGCAAGAGTCCAGGAGGACAAGGAAGATGTCCTGCAGAGACATTGAGACATTCACATGCTCTTACACATGCAGAGTTGGGCTCCCCTCAAAACAGGCAGTGGCTCCATCAGTGCGCATATTTCTGGTGCAGAAGGAAATCAAATCAGGGCTCCCAGAAAAAAGAAGCCTGAATTATGGATTTGACCCACAGCTTTCAGTGTTCATAATTGCAACTGTTATCTTTTAGCCACTACTTGATGGTTAGGTAGCCAAATTCCACAGGCAGAAAACAAAGAGCCAGTTTGATATCTTGGAAGATTCTGAATGTTTTTTTTTTTCTATCAGAGTATTTTTTCCCCTAAGAGAACATGATACTTACAATTATTATCTTAGAAAGAAGTAAGAAGTCTATCTTCCAATTTCAATCGTTGGCAACCACTAACCATAATTTTGGCAAACACTTAAAACTTGGCTTCCATAAACTCTAAACTTTAAAGTACCTTCTTTAGAAATGACTGACTAGGATCCCTGGCTGGTCTTGCACAGCCTTGGTGGCAGGGCAAGCCTGAAAAAACCCCTGACCAGTTTCATGCAGCACAGGAATGGGATAGCACTACTGAGATGACCCCAGACACCCGGAGGAGGCCACAGGCGCCGCTAAGATGAGCAAGCAAGTTGTGGAGAGATGAAAAGAAAAAGAGAAGCAGAAAGGTGTGTGCATAATGAAGAGAGGCAGAATTACAGCCTCAAGGCTAGCGAGGAACAATCTGATGTGATTAGCTGGTGATACCGTATGAGGCCTGCCGCCCAGGACCGTGTCTGGGTCCATGGCTCTGCAACAGTGGGGATTTGCTCCACCAAAGAGCTTGCGGATATCCGTGGTCTGGGCTCTCCCAGAGACCATGTTAATGTCTGAGGGCTGAGAAGAGGTTGCCCTGCCGTCCAGCAGTTATAGCCACGAGGAGAACAGGCCCCACTCCTCGAGTGGGTGTGATGGAACAGCTATCCCAAAAGGCATGAGATCAGGAGACTGTCTAACTCTGTATAGGCTGCAGCACTCAGGAGAGCAAGACACAGCACCTCACCTGGGCAGCACAGTGGAGCTGGCCCTAGTGATGTCGGTGCCAGCGAGCTGGCCCAAAGTTCCCTGTGTGGGAGAACAGGCCCAACTTTTTGCTTGAGCGTTGCTGGAAAGAAAGCTCAGTGAAAGAAAGCTGGCCCCATGTTGTGAGTATGGGAGAGTTATCAGGTTGACCAACTCAGTTACCACCCAGGCCCAGATCCAGGGCTTTGAGATGAACCCCAACATTTAACCCATCTATGCCTGTGAAAGAGCTGGTCCTCCAGAACCAATGATGCAGAATCTCTATTATACAGGGCAACAACAGGATTATCTGAGAGTAGTCCCAAAGTGCAGCAGAAGCCAGAGGCCTCAAACCAGACCAGTGACTGCTGTTTATTTGAAAGAAACGTTGGTTGGGAAAAATAGTATATAGTGTGACACACCCTAACTCACCACAGATTCCATGGTGAGATTTGTTTGTTTTCTTTTGAGGGGAGGCTGCAAGAGCAGAGGATAGAGAAGGAAGGATTGGGAGATGAGTGGGATTGGGGTACATGATGTAAAGTTCACAAAGAATCAATAAAAAGTTCAAAAGAAAAATAAATAGCTAATAAAAACCTGGATTTTGAAGTTACACTAGTGAGAAGAAATTATATTTTAGTATCACAATGTTTTGAACATGTTCTTTCTCTTTTTAATTTTGATTTATCTATGTGGTAACACACATCTTTATTTATTTATTACTTTTATTTTAAGTGTATGAATGTTTTACCTGCATGTATGTCTGGTACTATGTGGATGACTGGTGCCCACAAAAGCCAGAAAATGGTGTTGGAGCCCCTAAATCTTCTGGAGTTACAGAAGATTGTGAGCTGTCATGTGGGTGCTGGGAATTGAACCTGGGCCCTCTGCAAGAGCAACTAGTGCTCTTAACTGCTGAGCCATCTCTCTAGCCACCCGAATCCAGGACTTTGTATATGGTTGACAGACTCTCTACCAAATGGAACCACATTCTTAACCCTTGTTCTCTCTTTTAAGCATTCTTTAGTAGGGTGTGAAGATTAATGATGCAAATTGCATAAAATACTTTAAAATTTGGTTTTATTTTATTTCATCTTATTTTTACTAAGGCCCACTCCAAGAGATACAACCTGAAACTGCAATTTAACTATCAATTGTATTTATTACAAAATTGATATACAAAAGTATAAACTGTAAGATTAGCCCTGCAGAGTAGTCACCACGAGCAGCCTGGCAGGATATCAGCCCTTGAGCCTAGCCCGCCTTAACCACTGTCCTAATTTGTCCAGGGGACAGAGCTCTAGACCAAGGGTGGCCTACATCACCTGTAACCTAAACTCTGTTAAGTAATATAAGTTGTTATATTAGGCCGGTAGAATTACCCACAGCTTGGCAAGAGATTTGCTGGAGTTCAACAGGAATCCAACGGCCCTGGATTGCTTGGACTAACGGCCTATAAGCCACACCAGTCCCTTCCCCAGTAATTAAATACACCAAGACCTTTTAATGTTTCAACACTTAACCCTTAGCTGGGCAGACTCTCAATTAGCTACTGTAAATTAACCTGGATCAGCTAATCCCAAACCACCATGTGCCTGTGTTTACCTTCCAGTGTTCTTTCTACTTCCATGTCTTGGGGTGGAATGAGCCAATCCTCTGTGTAAAATGCAGGGTTCCTGTTCTAAACTCAGGAAGTCCCTCCTTCCTATACTCTTTCTGCCCAGCTAATTGGCTATCAGGGACTTTTATTAACCAATCAAGAGAATGCCTTAGAAGGGGCAGTAACCAGATCTCAGCACTGAAATCAGCCTATCAGAAGCAATGTTATTAGACCTTCCCCAACAACAACATGTACCTAATGTTGCTTGGGTGACCAAAAACTGGAGATTAGATAGATCAAGGATATAGAGGTAAACCAAATACTACTCTTCTGCTAAAGGGATGTAAGAATAAAATGATGCCTAAGGACATTCTGCTATACTCATAGATTCATGCCTTGCTCAGCCATCATCAGAGAAGTTTCCTCCAGCAGATGAGAACAAACACAGAGATCTGAATGGGAAGGGAGGATGTAAGAGAAGCAGGGGGAGGGGGAATCATATTCAAAATATATTGTTTGAAGAAAATCTATTTTAAATAAAACAACAACAAAAAAGAAAGAAAGAAAGAAAGAAAGAAAGAAAGAAAGAAAGAAGCAGATGATTAAGTCTGAAAGAATTTCTCCAAGAAAGTAAAAAAGAAAGATTGATACATAGTGTAGCATCATGGAGTCTTGGCAGCATCCTAATATGGAGAAGCTAGTCAAAATCAGTATGTATTTTATAACTGCCTCTTCAAAAGTTTCCATGACTAGAAAATGTATAAAGTCACAAAGTAAATTTGTGTTTGCTTAAGTGGGAATGAGTTCCGCTTGATGATAATGGAGGGATAGAAGGGCAACTGCTAAGGGTTCTGAATTTCCTTTCGTGATAAAGGAACTATTCTAAAATTGATGGAGATGATGGCTACATGATTGTGTGAGTACCATAAATAACACTTAAGTGTGCACTTGAGGTGTGTTAATTGTGTACAATATGAAGTAAGCCTTAGCAAATTAAAAAAGGGTCATGAGGCTGTGTATTAAAGACTGTGGCAGTTTGAATGAGTATCTCTCAGAGTCTTGGGCAATTGAACACTTGTTCCCCAGTTGGTGTTGATGACAAGGTTTATGAAGAGGAGCCTTGCGGGAGGAATTGCCATTGGGTGTGGGCTTTGAGAGTAGAAAGTCGCACACTATTCTCAGCTCACTTTCTACCTTCTGCTTGTTGTTGAAAATTTGAGCTCTCAGGATCATGCTAGGCCTGCTGCTTCCTGTCAAGTGTCCTCACTATGATGAACTCTCATACCCTTCCTTCTATAAGTTGCATTGTTCATGGTAATTTTATTGGGCCTTTATTTAAAAGGAGCCAGCAACACCCATAGTCCTTTCACTTTTCTTGAAATATTTTTAAGCAGGTGTTCCATGCCTCCTAGGGGCATACCTTCCAAGATCCTGGGTGAATACAGGAGGCAGCACGAGTACTGTTTATTACTATGTGCTATACTCTGCCAACACTCATTTATTGTGATCCTGGGACATTAATGCCCTTCTATCAATTTAAAGCAGTACTGAGTCCCCATCTATATGCTCCTGTTTATTTTAACTTTTAATAGAAATCAGTGTTTCAGTAAGAATTCAACAAGGAGGTAGGGGCTAGAGAGATGGATCAGTGTTTTAAGAGTATATGCTACTCATGTAGAGGACCCAAGTTTGGTTTCCAGCACTAACATCAGGTGGATCACAACAACCTTACCTCTAGGCAATCAAACTATCTCTTCTGGATTCTGTGGGTATCTTTGTTCACATGCACATACTTCTACATAGATACCCACATACACATAATTAAAAAGAAAATAAATCTGAAAAAAATTTCAACATGTAATCAGAACCATTTCAAATCTAACGTGTTTGGGGATTTATTTTGTGAACTAGACTTCTATAATGGTGAACAGAGGTAGTAAATGAGTGTTCAGACAGAAAAGATAAAGAATCAGGCAAAATTCACTACCCATATTTCCTGACAGTTCTAGATAGGATATTAATTAGTAATGGGGCAGAAAGACAGGAATCTATAGCCACCTTTATGGAAATGATGAATGGGTATAACATTCATTTGTAGAAATACTATAAATAATTACCAGTATGAATATTATAGTGATTTGGTCAGTGTGTTAATCCCTAACCTGCCATTATAAATAAGTACACATAGACACCTGGTGGATTTTATCAAGCCTTGGCTTTGTGCAATCTTAGCCTATCCAAGCTGGCTTTTAATTCTATTCCCCAAATAAAATCCCAATATATACATATGTCCCCTGGGCTGTTATTCTCCACCCTATACTGATGATCTAGGAAATGTGGAGATATGATCTTTCAACTAACCCATGGCATATTTTTTTCTTTTTCCCCCTGCTCCTTCCATCCTGCTCCCCCTTTCTTCATCTCCTCTCTCCCCAAAAGCCCATGAACCTTAGCCCTGGCTACCTCTGTCTCTGCCCAAATCACACGCCTCAACATTTTATTAAAGCCAGTCAGAGACATTGGTCAGCAAGCAAGGTAATGCGGCATCACTTGGTGTACGTGCTCGTGGCCTCATATAGCAAGCAGACCTCAGGGAGCAAATGAATTAAGTAAGTTTAGAATTCATGATAGGCCACCCCATCAGCCATTTTCCTGAAAGTTTCTGCACCCGTGTGACTGTTGGCTCATGCCCATCTCAGCACTGCTATTATTCGAGTAGGACAGAGGACGAGGAGACTAATGTCTAGCAATGCAGCAGAGGAAAGAGAAGAAGAAACTAGAAAACAGAACTTCAAGATCGCCCAAGGTTGACCTTAGTATATTCCAGGACATTTTCTTTTTTTATATATATAATAATTTATTTTTTATTTCTTCAAGTTACATCTCAATCGCATTCCCCTCCCTACTCCCCCCTCCAGTCTCACCCTCCCACCTTCAACCCCCCATTCTCTTCCCTTTTTTTAAGTTTAAGGTATATCTTATTTCCCCCAACAGTTCCCCTTTTCAGTCCAACAAATGGTTCTTTCTCTTATAATAATAGATACAATACAATCCAACAGACGTAATTAGGCCACAGTTGTGAGGGTTATATGGCTTAGCGTACATTCCCAATGTCCAGTCCATATGTATTTGGTACCTGACTTTAACTTTTTACTGTCTAACCATCTCCATGAATTTAAAGTTCTATATCTAACTCAACATTCATACTAACTTGCAACACAATTTTAAAAGCATCATCCTAGATCTATAACACTCTCTTGACTCCTAAACAACTCAAAATTTAATTATGAGACTCTAGCTATCTATTCTTCAACCACCTAAGATACCTGAGACGGATAAATATATCTCAGTCTGGCGATACCTTAGAAAACTTGGAATAACTTTGCCTCAGGACCCAGCCATACCACTTCTGGGTATACACCCAAATGTCTCCTCATGGAATCATAAGGAAGTTTCCTCATCTATGTTCATGGAAGCCTTATTTGTAATAGCTAGAAACTGGCAACAACCCCGATGTCCCTCAACCGAAGAATGGGTTAAAAAATTGTGGTACATCTACACAATGGAATATTATTCAGCTATCAGAAACAATGAAATTATGCAATTTGCAGCCAAATGGATGGATCTAGAGAAGCTCATCCTGAGTGAGCTAACCCAGACTCAGAAGGATGCAAATGGCATCTATTCACTTATCGTAGGATTTTAGCTATATAGTAGAGGATATCGATACTACAACTAACACACCAAAGGGAATGTGGACATAGACTTTTTGTTTTTTATTTTTTAATTTTTATTTTCATTTTTTTTCTGTTTTTTTTATCTGTTTATCTGCTTATTTGTTTGTTTGTTTTTTAGTTCTCTCTCCCGGGCAATGAGACACTTTTCACTGGTGGTACTGCCTCGTAGACCCCCAATGAATGAGGAGGCTCGTGGCCCTCATACGATCTCTGAACTGAGATGAGGGACTGTTATATAGGGACACCCCACACCAGAGAAATGGGATGGAAGGGTTAGGGTATAAAGAAAAAAAAATGAAATGTGAAGTTTCGGCCTTTTGCTACTAATTGTCATAAACTGTTTAGGATAATTAAGAAATACAAACTAATAGTCATGCAAGCCGATCAATGTGTTAGGTACTATGACAGTCTATTATAGTTATTTTCTAAGCTAATCAGAAATAAAGCTGCTAAGAGACAAGCAACATCTGCTTATCCTAATATAAGAGATAGATAGGGCTTCTTCAAAAACCTCAAGAGATCTGCAGAATATGGCATTCAAAGATGTTTTCGTAACTTTAGATTTTTTTTCTATATCGAGACATATCAACTCCTGACAGTACCCCTTATTCTACTCCAAATAGAAGATGAGCATTGAAGAATCTCTAGCGGGAGATGATTGAATTAGTCGCAAGCCTATCTCTTGGCAGGAAAAACCCCTTGCTCCAACTGTAGACAGAATGCTGTCCAAAAAGGACAACACTTGGAAGCAGGTAAGTTGACAGCCTGGTTCTGCCAAGTCAGGGTAGGCAAGTCCTTCATAACCCCTGCTTTACAATCAATGTCTGTCAGAGAAACGGGGCCAAATGACTGAAAATCGATGCTGTAATGTATGGAGAGAAAATGGGAACTGTCCAGGCAGCCACTGGTATGTCATTTCTTAGTTTTGGAAGCTGCCTGCCCTGTACTTCCTATTCCAGGACATTTTCATGTGAGCCATTGAGCACAGTGGCCTCCAGAGTTGTAAGGCCAGCAGGTCAGAGAGAGGGGGGAATCAGCAAAAGGCTTCAACAGCTACACTGTGCCTTTGTGCAAAACCCCAGGCTGTCTACAGTGGTTGGTCCCTTTCATTTGCACTTTGAATATGCAGCACTATTTTGGGTTGTGTCACATATGCTCTTGTTGAGACCTTAGATGGTAAGGTCTTAATATATATCCAGTTGGGTAAACGAATGAGGATTTGGTGTTCAAAGTCCATGTGCCTGCTTTCTGACCTCATCCAGGTTAGTTTTTCATCCTAGCCTGTAGCTGCATACAGTAGATGTGAGCTATTGGATACCCCTGTGGCTGATGCACAATGAGGAAAGAAAGAAACAAAGTCAAATGCTTTATGATTGAGGTGGAAATTCAGTGGACCAATTCAGATTAAAAAAATAGTGCTTCCTTCAAGTGCAACTTCATAAGCACTGTATTAAAGGAAAAGTGACTCCTCCTTACCCACAATGGAGAAGTGGCTGGCAGAAGTACGCTGTAGCTGAAGAAGACAACCTAGGCATAGCTGATCCATGTTGACCAATTTATCTTCCCCTTTGCTTACTTTCCACATGCTGTGTGTGCTCTGAAGGTTTATATGTCAGACTCCAACCCTGCTTACATTCAAATGTCCGAATCCTAACCCCTGGGGTGACATTATTCAGAACTAGAGCCTTTGTGCGCTGATTAGATCCTGAGAACAGATCACAGAGGACCAAAGTATCCTTACAAAAATATCTCAGGAAGGTCTCCAGGCTTTCTACTTGTAAGGTTATTCTAAGTCAGACATCTATAAACCAGAGTGAATCCCTACTCAGTTCTGCTGGTACAAGTACACCTTGATCTTGTACTTCTCAGGTGGCAGAACTGTTATAAATAAGTTACTGTTATTTGCAAGCCAACTTGCTTGTCATTCTTTTGTTATGGTAGTCTTAGTTGACATGCAAGGTGTCTTTATGAGAAAACCCTTTGTTCTTGTAATCTAGAGCTAAAAAGGGTAATAGAAATGACACAAAATCAGGATTCATAAGGTATCTAAGTTTGCACAGATCATAAGATTTACAATAAGAGAAACTCTAAGAAAAGTAATACAATATCATGATTAAAATGGAATACTTTAGTGGCTTGGGTGTCAGCTCAATGGGCAACTAGTTCAATGCACAGACACAGGGACCTGGGTTTAGGTACCCAACTGCCAAAAAAGCCAGTTGAAAGAGGCAGTTCACTTACAATTCCAATGCAAAAATACATAAAAAAAAACAAAAATACAACAACAACATTAAAAAAAACAAAACAACAACAACAATTCCAATGCTCTGGAGTTAGGGAGAGGGATCCCTGGTGTAAGCTGACAAGCAGGAGTAACTGAATTGGTGAACTCACTGGCACCAGAGACAGTTCCCACAGTAGCAAATACAGTGGAGAGTGACCAAGTGACCAAGAAAGAAACTTGTAACCTCTGGCCTTCTCATTCCCATGCATACATGCACATTCACATGTACTGACACAAGCATGCACCAACATGCTTAATCACGGATCCACACCACATACACAAACACACAAAAAACTTAAATGTTTTAGTAAATTAGATCAGAAATTAAAATTTAAAATCTATCAAACCCTGACTTCTCCATAAAACATAATGCATGTTATGAACAGACTTATGAATTTTCTTGCTCAAGGACTTTTTCCTTGCATAATTTAGTAGCCACACTTTCTGGTATGTGATTTTGCTACATTATTTCCTTTTTATGAAAAAAATGGACAATTCTGTTTTAACTAACAAGTTAACTGAAATTTAGTTTTGTTGTTGAGAAGTTAGGAAATTTGACTTTATATTCTCAATTGTTATATTTCAATTTTCAAAATATGTCATATCTGAAAAAAGTCCACAGAGCTTTAGGATTTGAAGGCATTTATAAGCTAAGAATGTGACACATATTTTTAAGCATTAACCAGTGTTTTAAACTGATAATTCACATGAAACCATTTATCATAAATAGATACACATGGTGGCTTAATTAAGGGGTTTATAGTGATATTGATAATATTTCATGGCAAATCAACAGTGTTCATTAATTACCTTATCAAATAATTCAAGAGCTATTTATTCTGTTCAAAACCTTTCCCTATCTTAATTAAAGATCTGATATGGTGTGATTTTTTTTGCTGCTCAGGGTTTTTTGTTACCCTGATATATTTTTATTAATTTTGTTAATACTTTCACTAGATATTTGATTCATGTTATTTGCATTTTCCAAAGCCTTCCTCAATTATCCATTTATTTGTTTGCTTCGTTCTTTATTGTGCAATGCTGGGGACTGAATTCAAGGCCTTGGACATGACAGTCAATTTTATTAATGAACAGCTACATCCCCAGCTACATTAGTTGATTTTTAAAAGACAAAAATGAGTAATATCCATATGTATCTAAATTGATCTGCAAAAATCTTACTTTATACTGAAATATTCTAATCTTGTCTTCAAAATGCAAATGAAGTACTTGAGTGTCATCCTCCTCCTCATGAACCCAAGCATCATGATTCTGCCCAGCTTCTCTTTCAATTATTCAAACAAAACTTGGTGTGCATCGCCGTTTCTAACACCTTGTAAAAGGCAGCCCATCTTGCTACATTTAGACTCCAAAACAAAATTAAACAAAATAAAAAAATGAAAAAATCCAAGAATTCATTATAGATATTCAACAAATAAGATCTCAAAGGAAATGCTTAAAGGTTGAAACAAACAAACAGACAAAACAAAACAACAACAAAAAAAAACAAACAAAAAGGAAGTAGTTAAAGTTTTGGCCCTGGAGGCTATGGTATTCCTAAATATCATTTGCCACAGATTTTCAATGCTACCCAGTGGCTGCTTGTGTAATTGTCTATCTCTGGGGCTGGAGAGTTGGCTCAGCGGTTAAGAGCACTGGCTGCTCTTCCAGAGGTCATGAGTTCAATTCCCAGCAACCACATGGTGGCTCACAACCATCCATAATGAAATCTGGGGCAGACAGAACACTGTATACATAATAAATAAATCTTTAAAAAAAAATTGTCTATCTCTGGTTTTACTTAGTCAGATACTGTTACCAATGCATGGTCCTAACAAGGAGTTAATAATCATCCACTGAATTCTATGCAGTCATAGAACCACACTGTAATTATGAGTTGTCTCTGCTCATAGACTCTATTGTAGAATTTACAGTGAAGTTATATTTGCTGTCTGGGTTATTTATGTGTTTGTTACTTCATTTTTGTCAGGACTTCCAATTGTTTTGGTCAAATCCTTTGGCAAATGAATTACATATTTTCCAATTTAATACGGTCCTGAATGTCTTTTGTTACACAAACCAACTCAGTAATTAATTTGAGATTAACTATGCCATTTTCGTTTAAGGTTGAAACATTTATATTACTTTTCTAAGGATTTTTTTTTAACTTAAAAGTCAAAGGACTATTATTTTTTGACTATTTTTTAAAGCAATTAAAACCAACACTGCCTTTACTCTTGACTCTAGTACATTCTATTGTATTTTTATTGATTTTGCATCAAATTTAAAATGCCTGTTAAGGTTTGTGGTGTACTTTTCAGAGTTTTCAGTGTATTAATCCAAAAAAAATGAGTTAAGTAGCCTTTATTTCACTAATAATAGTTTAAAAATAAAACGTTTGCATCGCCAGTATCATTTTTAATTTTCCTAATTGTGTATTGAAAAGTAAATGTCTCTTTTATTCATAGTAAATTCTATTTATTTTGATACAATATTCATGGTTTCAGGAATTCCCAAACCTCTTTCTTTAAATAGCGTTGAGGAAAAGTATTTTTGATTGTAGCAGATCAGACTCAAGTGCCACATGGTCTTTAATTACATCAGTGGGTTCATCAAAATGACAGCACCAGATGGAACTGGAGATCATCATGTCAAACATAAGCCCAGTACAGAACAATGCAGTCTCTGACCTTTGTCATGGATACAATATAAACCTGCTGGGTCTCACAGAGAGTGAGAATTGTACAGTGGTCACCGTTATCGTTACCAGGTGACTAGGGAAAGTAGGTGGGAAAGAGCAGTGAAGGGAATGATCCATGGATATCAAATTACCATTAGATAGAAGAAAGACACTCTAGTGTGCTCTTCCTATACAGTAGGTTGCAGTATAATGATAATGAATAGCAGTAATATTCAATCTATTAAAAAAGCTAGGGAAAAAGCATTTTAAATTTTTGCATGAATAAATAAATGATAAATACTTGAGGATTTAGACATGAATGCCCAGAGTTAACATTGTATACACACACACACACACACACACATACATATATATCAAAATGCCACAAAATACTCCCTAAATGTGTATAATTTCATGCTTTTATGTATCAGTCACAAACATAAATTTTAATTTAGAAATAGGAAAATGAGATCTGCCCATATGTGCTCTTGATGTTTGACGTCAACTGAAGTAATTCAGTTTACAACTCCATAGTCTCAACTTGCTTCCTCTTGGGAGAAATGGTGCTCCTACTCTTACTAATTTCTTCCTGTGGTTTTCATCTTCCTTCACTACCATGGATCTGCCTCTGTCTTCCTCCTGCTTACCTGTACTCCCACCATTACCCACTGAGAGGTGCTATTCTCCATCTTCTATCTTTCTGCTAATACTCTTGTCTTCCATTAAGACATTGTTGCCTAACACATTTGAGTTTTAATAGAAATTCTTGATAAGTTGGATTAATATAAAATTAAAGCATAGAGGAAGGCTACTTCGGTGATTTTGAACTGGCAGGGCAACGTGTTGGGATCTACAGGGGTGTGTTTTCTTATGACTGAACAGCTATAGCAGCACCTCATTCTTTAGGCAGGTGTGTGTTTCATCACTGTAACACTTTTTTCCAAGGCCAGTTTGGTTGTGTCAATGCCAAATTTGCATGCTGTTTCACAAGAAGCAATCAAACTTTGTTAAAACAAGAAACATCTGAAATTCTAAAACAATTGAAACCTCAGGAGGGACAGAACAATTTTACTTAGATATACTTCCTTTCTCTGGGATCCTATAGATTTGTGAGATAGAAAATGAGCATTGTCAAATTTTTTTCTTTTCTACAGGCAAACAAAGCAGTGCATCCCTATGATCGTCAGCTTCTATTTTCACTAGATGCTGATGAGAAACAAATCTGGCACTTTACAATTTTCCTTGCTTAATGTGGAATAATTATCTTCTGTCCTCAGACTTTTTCTGTGTCTGCACATTGTAAAATGTTATTTTCCCTCTGAATCTCATATTTTATTTAGTTGTTTTGAGGTACCCTAATATCACAATACATCTGGCTCTGATATCCTCAAGTAAATTCTAAGAGAAACAGCACAGTGGTTGGTAGACATATTCTCAGAAACTACTTTTATTCTGGGTTCCTTAGCAATCATTTATGTATGTGATCTCCAACCAAAGAAATACGTATCCCACTAACCTAAACTAAATGCATACCAAATTGATTGTGCAGATGATTGGCAAAAATTATCCTTTGCTTTTCTGATATGACCAGCCACAAGGGGGAGTATGATGGATCAGTCTTAGAGTAGAAAGAAAGGGTAGCTGACTTAAGAGATGATAGCTAATGTTTCTTACCTTTGTAGATTCGACAAATACGTGTGATCAGAGAGCCAATATAATAGATCTTCTCTAGAGTCTGGCAAGGGTGATGTAAGAGGAAGTACCTGCACCTGAGTTCCCCAGTTTTCTGGAATATCCGTCTCTATTAAAAATTATTTTGTATTTTGATTTTTAGCTCCCATCCCACTAGATGATGTTTCATGAGGACTAGACTTAATTAGACAAAGAAGAGGACATCACTGTGAAAATGATTGTGAGAAAGACCCTGAAGCTGAGCCACATTCAATTCAACGTGCCATCCCTTTGGCATGTTCTGATTTCCTCCCATCACAGCACAAGGAGAATGTGGGTCATGGGCAGTCCTTAGGCCTAGGAAGAGTATTTCATAAATGAATCAATGCTAACTGTCTTCACATACAACTTGAGGGAGGTAGAAGTAGGGTGTTTGGAATGGAGTATAGCAAATTGATTCTTTGAAAATAACAAATGTCTTATGTGTCCTAAAAGATATTTACCCTGATACTTGTTTGCT
This sequence comes from Lophiomys imhausi, assembly GCA_907164525.1. Taxonomy (NCBI): domain Eukaryota; kingdom Metazoa; phylum Chordata; class Mammalia; order Rodentia; family Muridae; genus Lophiomys; species Lophiomys imhausi. Next base: position 1,199,391 of record CAJQZJ010032643.1, on the reverse strand, counting down.
CCCTCTCCCTCTCTCTCTCTCTCTCCTTCAGACATATGCACACAGACACACATAGAGACACATACACAGGCACACATAAACACATGCACACATACACACACAAACACACACATCATGCACATACACACACACAAACACACAAAGGCACACACACAGAAACACACACAGGTACATACACACAGACACACAAACACACAGTCACATATAAACAAACACACACAAACCATGCCTAGTGCTTTTGTATGTCTGACCTTTAGAATTTGGCATGATTTTTAAATAGCAAATTGCGGAGTCAGAGTGATCATTACATACACCAGGTAGTAAATCAAAGCCACTCGCTACAATTATACAGTGTGACACAGACTCGCTGATCCAGCTGGAAATGTCATTCCTTTGCATAAAGATTTCATTCCTAAAAATATCCTAAAAGTACTTTGAAAAGAAAGAAAAGGACTGTGCAGCACGCTCATGCCTATCAGAAGTACACCTACTTCAAATAAGATTTTAAAATATTTTTTGGTATGTTAATGTTAAATCAAGATTTTTACATTCAACTGAATAATGTTTCTATTAAAATGTTTTTGTGTAGATCAGCGTTTGACATTTATTGTCCTCTCTCCCCACTCCTTAGTAAACATAATCCCAGCAGGGCAAGGTTTCCATCAGCGTTTACTGATGCATGCCACACATCTGCACAACATCCCGGGTCAAAGCAGACACCACACTGAAGGTGTGAGACACCTAAGATGCATTGCATTCTGGTAACATGTGCCGTATTTACTCTAAAGATTGTTCAACTTGTGGTTTTAACCCTCTGCCCTTGTGTAAGCAGGGGGAAAACAAGGCACCGATTAAAATGTTTTCTGTTACTTCTGAGATGAGACTTTAATGCATGTTAATCTAAGATAGCTGTCCACTAGCAGAAAATTAGGCATTGAAGGTATAAAAGCTGTGATTGTAGAGGTCACGGATAGGAGAAGGGAATATTTAAATATTTTGGGCAAAAAGTGGGATTGAGTGTTAAATGACTTTAACTTGGCAAGGACTGGTTTATATAGACATTTCTGGTTTATATAGATGTATACTGGTGCAGTGAAATACTTCTTCAATTCATGATTTCATCTCTGAGGCTTGAAAGTTTATCTTCTGGTGGTATCTGTCCATATCTTTGAAGCTGAAACTGGAAATTCTAACAATGATACAAGCAAAGGTTTGCAGCTGATTTTTTGTCTTGTGTTTACTTATTATTTTTTTTTCTCCTCTGAAGCACAGCCTGTTGATAAAGCTCACTCCCACCCAGTGGTTTGTTACCTCCTTTGACTCCCTTTGCAAATGTTGGCTCCTCCAGAGTCTGTCCCTCATGTTTTGCATGCTTCACTCTACCCAGCATCTGCATCATCCAGTCTGGAAACTCTAAATTTTAGTAATACACAAATCCCTTACTTTATTTTTTTCACAAATTTAATTTTTAAAAAAATGGTTGATTTGTAAATGTCCTTCTTTTGTTTTATTTATTTTTTTCTTTTTTTTCCTTTATTTTTTATTTCTTCAAGTTACATCTCAATCGCAGTCCCCTCCCTATTCCCCCCTCCACTCCCACCCTCCCACCCTCAACCCCCCATCCTCTTCCCTTTTTTTTTTCTTTTAAGTTTAAGGTATATCTTATTTCCCCCTACAGTTTCTCCTTTCAGTCCAACAAATGGCTCTTTCTCTTATAATAATAAATACAATACAGTACAACAGAGGTAATTAGGCCACAGTTATGAGGGTTATATGGCTTAACGAACATTCCCAATGTTCAGTCCATATGTATTTGGTACCAGACTTTAACATTCTACTATCTAAACATCTCCATGAGTTTAAAGTTCTATATCTGACTCAACATTCATACTAATTGCAACACAATTTTAAAAGTATCTTCTTAGATCTATAACACTCTCTTGACTCCTAAACAACTCAAAATTTAATTATGAGACTTTATCTATCTGTTCTTCAATCACCTCAGAGACCTGAGAGGGATAAATATATCTGATTTTATAGGAAGTACAGGGTCTGCAGCTTCCAAAACTAAGAAATGACATACCAGTGGCTGCCTGGACAGTTCCCATTTTCTCTCCATACATTACAGCATCGCCGCTCTTCAGTCATTTGGCCCCGCTTCTCTGACAGACATTGATTGTAGAGCAGGGGTTATGAAGGACCTGCCTACCCTGTCTTGGCAGAGCTAGGCTGTTGACTTACCTGCTTCCAGGTTTTGTCCTTTTTGGGCAGCATTCTGTCTACAGTTGGAGCAAGGGGCTTTTCCCACCAAGAGATAGGCTTGCGACTAATTCAATCATCTCCCACTGGAGATTCTTCGATGCTCATCTTCTACTTGGAGGAGAATAGGGGGTGCTGTCAGGAGTTGATATGCCTTGATATAAAAAAAAATCTAAAGTTACGAAAACATCTTTGAATGCCATATTCTGCAGATCTCTTGAGGTCTTTGAAGAGGCCCTATCTATCTCTTATATTAGGGTATACAACTACTCTCTCGTTGACTTTAGGAATGTGTAATTATGATCCCGTGTGTCCTCATTCTTTGTGTCTGCTGCTTCTGGTGAAGCTCCTCCTCTTCCTCTTCCTATTCTACCTCTTGTCTTCCTCTTTGTCTCTCTGTCTGTCTGTGTGCACCTCTGTCTGATTCTGCATATGTGTGTCTGTCTACCTGTTTGCTTTTATACCTCTGCCTCTCTCATGCCTAGACTCAAACACGGTCTGTACGTAAGTACTCTGCCACCTGAGCTACATGTATTCCCAACCCTGCTCTTGTTATGAATTTCTGCAATCTCTCAGAATGGCAAAGAATATTCCATACTAATGCTAACAGTATTCTTACCTACAAACTTTTCATTTGAAGTCTATAGTGTTTTTAGACATATCTATATTACTTATTAATGTTACACTTTGATTATCAGTGTGTTGGTTTTAAGGTTGAAACTACTGTTAATTAGGGAAAGGACTAATTGGTTTAATTTAGAAAAATGCTGATAATGAAATTGGTGAACTCTCCTGTTTTCTAATGACATTCTTGAACAGTTTTCAGATTTCAATTATTTCAAAAAAATTGTATTTTACAAAAACTAATTAAGATTCTGTGATTTTTCTTGTGTAACCAAAAATTTTACTCTGAGGCCATTAGAGAAGAAAGACAGAAGTAGAGGTCAACTGTTTATTTATTTTTTTTGTTTTGTTTTGGTTTTTTTGGTTTTTTTGAGAAAGGGTTTCTCTGAATATCTCTGGCTGTTCTGGACTTTATTTCCAAAGTAGGTGGAGATTACATAAAGCTGTTTTGGGGTTCCTAGAGTGATTCCAAGCGTGATTTGGTAGGAGTTTGACAAGACACTGTAGATTTTCTTGCTAGATTTATGAATAGTGGGACTAAGTATGTATACTCACTCTAGAAATGTATACTGATCACTCAGTGGCTCAGCCCTGTTATGGATACTAGAATAGTTACAATAAATATGGAGTTATGTGCCTTTAAGATCTGTAAAATGATGGAAGAGAAAGAAAACATATAGGTAGATAAGTGCCGATAAAATAGAATACATGTGTTAAGAGCAGAAAATCCCTGGTAAGGAAAATAGAATCTCCCCTTGGGTAGAGACCTGGCACTCCAGTTGGGTGGGTTCAATCGGTTTGACTAAGAATCACTTCTAGGAAAGTGAGCTCCCCTTAAACCATGCTAAAGAGATGAGTGGAATAATTTATTATTTAAAGAGTTACTGATTATATTTTTCCCTCCCAGAAGCCCCATTCCTAGTACAGAAGCTATGAACCACATCTAAATAATGGTTTTAAGTCAGTCTACTTTTCTGAATCTTTCAAGAAAACATAGGTTTTCCTGTTTTTCTTTTTATCTCTTTTCTAAGAATGTTTTCCTTAAGTGTGAGTTTTTCTTCAACAAATTGGGCTTCCTTCCTGTTCTAAAGTATCCTTCTCTTTCATGTAGATGTTTGCCCTGTGTCTGACTCAGTGTCAGCTTAAATGGCACAACTATTTTCTTTCTCTCTTTTGTTCTCATCCTCTAGTTAGGTGCTGAGGTGTAGAGCTTGTACACCATGGCTTTTTGTTTTTGTTTTTTTAAGTACTTAAAGATTTCACTCTTAAACTCTTTTATTAATGAGACTAACAACCCCGAAAGAGGACCCAGACCACCCCATCACATGTTTATTTACTTGTGTTATTACTGTCACAAAGCACTTGACAAAAAATGATGCAGAAGGAAGAATTTATTTCTGTTCATGGTTTTAAGATTCAATATATTATAGCAGAGAAATTATAGCAACACAACCTGAGTCAGTTAATCACATTGTGTGTACAGTCAGCAGGGAGAAAGGGGTAAATTCTGACTCTTAGCTTTCTCCGTTATTCAGTACAGGACTAGCACATGGAATACTGTTACCTGCATTCAGATGCATCTTGTTCTGTCAGTTAATCTTTTCTAGCCGTAACTACACAGACAGGCCCCAAAGCATGATTTCATGATGTTTCTAAATCAAGTCAACTGGACAATGAAGTTTATAACTCCACTACTTGTGAACTTGATACCTAGATACATTGCTTCCAGACATAAAATTTTACCCCTGATTCATAACTTCTCAGTTTCATTCAAAATACAAAATACAGTTACTCCATGCAGTGCTATGAATGAGAATGGCCTCCATAGTTTCATATATTTGAATGTTTGATTCTCAGATCATGGAATGTTTGGGAAGTATTAGGGAGTGTGGCCTTGGAGGAGGTATGTTACTGGAGGTGGATTTTTGAAGTTTCCAAGGCTCACGACATTGCCATTTAGCTCTTTCTCAGTGTCTGCTTCTTGTTTATGGATCAGATGTAAGCTCTGCTCTACTGATCCAGCTATTGGTCTGCCTGCCTGATGTCATGCTCCCTGTCATGATGGTCATGGCTCACCATCCAAACTGTAAGCCCCAAATTAAATGCTCTTCTATAAGTTTCTTTGGTTGTGGGTTTCCATAGAAGTATGAGAATCTGGGCTCAATCCTTCCCACCCATGTAAAACTTGTGTGCAACAATGTAAACAGCCATGGGTATTCAGAGGATGCAGGATCTCTAGCATCCACGTAATAACCAGGCATGTTACAAAGGCATATAACTCCATCTCTGAAGTATACAACACACTTTTCAGGCCTTTTTGCACATTCACTACTGTGAATGTCTGCATACACACACACACACACACACACACACACACACACACACACACACTTAAACATGCATGCACACCAGGTATGGTGTTTCATCTCTGTAATCTCAGCACTGAGAAAGCTGATGCAGGAGAATTGTCTCAGTTGAGGCCTGTCTTAGATGTATAGTAGGCTCTAGAGTAGCTTCAACTACATGACAACACCCTGCATCAGAATATAAAGTAAAATAAAAATGAATTTTGAGTCTTCATGATCTCTGTGTAACATTAAATTTTCTAGTAACCACATCTTTAAAAAAGCCAAAGGAAACTGGTGGAATTAGTTTTAATAATACGGAGACTTTACCTCAATAAATCAAAAATGTGATTCTAATCTGCTAGCATCATACAACATTTTAATTTATTTTATATCTTAGCCTTGTAGTCCTGAAAATATAGCATAGATTTTACACTTGTAGTGTAACTGTCAATAGAGAAAGCTACACTTTAAGCATTCTATAAGCAATGATGCTAGTAGTTGCTGTTCTGAACAAGGCCTCAGAGAGACAAATCTGTTTAGATTTGTTGGACCTATAGTTGTTAGATCTATTTTATATGGTCTTCATAGTTTTGTCTATATTATGAACTATTTCCTACTCTTACTTATGATTATTAATCCATGGTTCATAAGCATTTGTTCCATGACTATCAGTTCATGAGGTGTTTTCTGTTCCTAGAGAGCCTAAGCCTACACTGTCTCAATCACCTCAACCCATTTCACAGCCCCAGATCATCAGTCATTGTCCTTTTGTGATATTTTACAGGTCTTTTTCAGAGGTGAATGTGTGATATGGATCCTTACAGTAACCAGAGCAACACCTTGTTATTCTGAATAATTCCCATATACAAAAGTCCAGGAAGCCTTCTTTTATTGTCTGTCACTGTGCATTGGTGCATTGGAATAGAATAGTAAGATGGTGGTATGTGGAAAGAAACATAGAAGGGAAATTTTTAAAAAGTGAAGCTTTTGCACAATAAACAATGGTCAATACCACTTTAGCCTAATAAACTACTAATTTTGTATCAATATACAAAGGTATAAGGGCATATTCAATAATCTGCCCCTTCTTCTTGGACCTTCCTGTGCTATGTCTATATCTCATTTTTCTCAAGCCTATGCACTCCTACCTAGGAGAGGAAGAAGGATACAGAAAAGGAAAAGTAGGAAGTCCCTGGGGCTAACCTCCAAAACCCATTAAATAGGACCATTTATCAGCTTGTAATCTCTTCCCTTAAATATCGGAGTTTTCAGTTATCCTTCAAATAACCAAAAAGAAGTGCAGAGAAACACCTTCCCCACCCTCTGGGCATGGGACGTCGCTCTCTTAAAGTGACTTCCTGCTGATTTGGGTCGTAGTAGACCTGTTTATTTATCCCTCTCAGGTCTCTGAGGTGGTTGAACAATAGACAGCTAGAGTCTCATAGTTAAATTTTGAGTTGTTTAGGAATCAAGAGGGTGTTACAGATCTAAGAAGATACTCTTAAAAGTGTGTTGCAAGTTAGTATGAATGTTGAGTCAGATATAGACCTTTAAACTCATGGAGATGGTTAGATAGTAGAATGTTAAAGTCAGGGGCCAAATATGTATAAACTGGACATTGGGAAGGTATACTGGGCCATTTAACGCTCATAAATGTGGCATATTTATATCTGTTGTTTTGTATAATACTTACTGTTATAAGAGAAGGAACCATCTGTTGGACTGAAAGGGGAAACTTCTGGGGGGAAGAGGGTGGAAGGGCGGGATAGGAAGGGGGAATAGGGAGGGGTTTGTGACTGAGATGTAACTTGAAGAAAAAAAAATAAAGTATTTATAAAAAAAAAAAGTGAAGCTTAATTCCCTATGCCACCTTTGCCATTCCCATATTCATGCCATTAATATTCTTCTATTTACTAGAAAAATGGCTGAGGCCACTGTGAACAGAGTTCTTTTGTTGGCAAACTGATCTTCATTTCTGTCTTGCTCACAGTCAACTATTATATCCAAAGCATCCAAACAATCACTTGATCATCCAAGAATAACAAGAAGGAAGCACTCCCTAAACCATCTGCATTCAGAGACTGGAGAAAAGCCAGTGATCTCCTTGATTTTATTTCCTTCTTTGATCTTGTTGACTCAAAAGTAATTCATGGGAAAACTAACTCTAATGAAAAATTTGCTAATGCAGCTTGGGGCTGACCAGGAAATAAACTAATGGGTGACTAGGCTGAATTCTAGACCAATTAATTTAGCATGTATTCCAGGTATTAGGGGTAAAGCCATAGACTGTCCAACATTCAGGGACTGTCACCTCTTGCTCCTAGTATCACTTTGCCCAGTAGGATTGATTGTGACAGGATCTACAGTCACCTAGGAGATAAGCTTCAAAGCATACTTGTGAGGGATTATTTAGATGAGCTTAGCTTCTGAGTCTATCTGTGAAGAATTAACCTTATTTGAGAGGCTTGAAAACCATCCCCAAGAGAGGAAAAAACAATTTTTTTGGACTGTATAAACAGGAGAAATCAACCGAGCATAAACATTTGTAATTACCTGCTTCCTGAATAGGAATCCAATGTGACCAGCCTACTGAAGCTCATGTTGCCAATGACTTGCCTAATCTGATGGACTGTGCTTCAACTATGAGCCAAAACAAATGATTTCACCCTTAAAGTGATTTATTTGAGGTTATTTTATCATAGCAAAAGGAAAATAATATACCTAGTAAAGGACTGTTAAGAATTTCTCTCTGTTGAAGCAAAGACCAACCTGACTTTTTGTTAAATCAGTTGACAACCATCTTTCTAATTGCTGAAAAATCCCTTTAGCCATAAACAAATGTCAATTTGGAAAAAAAAAAAATTGAACCATCTCATCACATTGATGACAAGGATATGTTTATTTTGGTGTAACATTTATGATTTGGAGATATGGCCCTAAAATTAGCTACAAAACCCATTGACCTTCAGAAACCATTTAGGACCTTTCCGTTCAAGTTCAAGTGTGCCTAGGGGATGAACCAAAGCAATATCTCTGCAATGCAAGCATCTCATTAAAAATGCAGAATCTCAGGTCCCATCCCAGACTCTGAACAACATTCTACATTTCACTAAGATCTCCAGATAATGAGCAGGCTCATTAAAGCATGGAGTGTCTTTGTTTAGTGTTAGTTAAAGAAAGTGTGTCATTAGCTGATCTGTGACACATCCAGTCTTCACATTAACTCTAAAGGCTCTCACTTTTTGTGGTTTCTGCTCAAGTCTATGGCAAACACCTTGCAGACTTCCAGCAGTCCTTTGGAGGAAGTCTTTGTTCTGATACAAAGGGCTTTCTCCCCCTTAAAGAGCAACTGGGGTCAACATAGCCCAGCATGAGCTTACTTGGCAAGGAACAGCTCTTTATATCTGTCCCCTGGTCTGTTCTGATTCTGTTCCCAGAGTCATGTTTGATGAGAATTTTTCCCGACCTTTTCTTTTCTTCCATCCAAATTTCTCAACTAAATATACTTTTCACAGAAGGGTTGCAATTATATATTTCTTTCCTTCAACAGAAGCCTGTACTTGGGCAACTACTCACCTTGACCCTGGTTTCCCTATTAAGCAGCAACCCCCCTTCATGTGACAGATACAGGCACTCTTGGTTCTCTTAGCTTCATTTACCTGAATGTGTGACATACAGAAAAGCATTAGAAGCAGGCTTGCAGTGATATGTATCAAATAATGAAATGCAAGGCCAGTTTAAAAAGCATTTTACCCATTTCTGATTTTGCTTCATTTCCTAGAAAGATACTCAGCTTGTTCCTTCCTCATCACTTCTTTCTGCTCTAATACTATACAGAGAAGAATCTTAAAATATTCTTGTTTTAGGAGTTGGGGAAAATAAGAATTCACAATTTTTCTATTACTAGTCCTCTTGTAATAGACATGGAGATAAATATGACATATACATACAGAGAGAGTAGATCTGTGCAGAATATGCATAGACACTCATATAGATATAAAGATGATATAGATATTAAAATTTTCATATATAAAAGATTAATAAATAAGTAGGAAGATAGGAATAAGCATAGTTACATACATAGAGACAGAACCATCATCCTCTTCTCTGCTTCAGATACGGGGATATAAACTGATACCTTGCCGAAGTTACTAGTTGTTGTTGCTGTTGTTTTTATATTTTGCTCCTTCTTACTGCATTCCACGTTCTCTGTTTCTAGGTCCTGATTATTGTGATTACAGAGAACACAAGCCATCTCTTGCTGTATCATCTCTCCTAATCTATAGTCTTCTTCTGGCTATACTAGCTGGATTTATTAGTGATAACATGACTCTACATGATGACTGAAACATAACTCATTCATGAAACTTACGCTCCCTCATTCACCAGATATTCTAAGATGAGTCATTTAGTGCACCTTTTGTTAACTTGTGAAGAAGACCCATTGTAAACAAAAACAAAATAATCAGAAGTGGATTCAAGCCACTAAAGATGGAACAGATTCCCAAATACCTTCTGAGACTTGCATTCATACAGTCAGTCCCTTTTCTCTCATTTTCTTCCTTCAATTTTAGTGTTTAAAGTTGGTATGCTTGAATGGTTTGAGTGGGATTTAATTGCCTGCACTTGAAATATTTAGAAAATTCTAATGTGTTTTGTATGCTGAATTTATCTATAAGTTTATATATATATATACATATGTGTGTGTAAATCTATCTATAAATCCCCTTTGTACTTCTTTCCATATTTCTTATAGTCCTGCATTCATCTAGTGGACCATCGAATGCATTATGTTAGGATATTACCATTCACTGTTAAAGCTCATGGAGGATCTGTTCCTAGTGAAGTAAAAGTGTAATAAAGTATTCTTAAATAATGGCTTGTCCTTGTTTGCTCAGTTTCATGTCACATTCCCCTGAAGACAGTGAGTAAAAGTTTGAAAGCAAGCTCTCCTAACCTTTGTGAATGAGTTTGATTTGTCTCTGCAGAGAGGAACATGTGAGACAGAAAGTGGGTAGTTGATCTGAAGAATGTAGTTGTCCATCATATTCACATGAGGCTCACTCTTGATATACTCAGTAGATTATCAGAAGCAGCAAGTACCTCTCACACTTCATGGACAACAGTCACCAAAGTCACACTGAATTTTGTATTTTAGTACTCAATTTAACATTGTATGTTGTACTGGCAGGATTTGTGTGTCAATGTCACACAAGCTGGAATCATCAGAGAGGGGTCTCAGTTGAGGAGATGCTTCCATGAGATCCAGCTGTAAGACATTTTCTCATTTAGTCATCAGTGGGGGAGGGCCCAGCTCATGGTGGGTGGTGTCATCCCTGGGCTGGAGGTCCTGGGTTCTATAAGGAAGCAGGCTGAGCAAGTCACGGGAGCAAGCTAGTAAGCAGCGCCCCTCCATGGCCTCTGTATCAGCTGCTGTCACCCCTCCATGGCCTCTGCATCAGCTGCTGTCAGTCACCCCTCCATGGCCTCTGTATCATCAGCTGCTGCCTCCAGGTTCCTGTCCTGCTTGAGTTCCTGTCCTGACTTCCTCTAATGATGGACTATGATCTGAAATGTAAGTCAAATAACCCTTTCCCCTCAACTTGTTCTTTGGACCTAGTGTTTTCTTTCAGCAATAGAAGTCCTAAGACAGATGTTAAAATTGATATTTAGGTTCCTATCCCTAGGTGCCAAGACTCAAAAGAGCTATGGAAAAAATGGCAAATGAGTTGTAAAACTAAAATTACCCTGAGTAAACCAGGACAAGATGGCACCCTGCAACTGGATACAGAAAATGTGTGTTCCTAATAGGTTCCCTGTAAGGGGAGTTAGATTAATATAAATTAGATTTAGTAAATATCTAGGGGTTTCTGATGCAGTCTCTTAATTCAGGGCATGAAAATCAACTTGGCTGTGGGCATTTAGTTCATCAGCTTATGGACTAAAAACAAGGATGAAGCCAGGTGAAATGAGGAGAGACTCTATGAACTAAAAACAAGGTTTATGGTCTGGCCTTTTTTTTTTTTTTTCAGCTGCTAAGTGGGCAGAGCCCAGATTAAGCTGAAGCCAGGTGGAACAAGGAGAGACCCTATTTAAGGACAAGTGGATGGAGCTGCGGGGGGGGGGAGCTCCGATGCTAGAGAGTCTTCATGCTAGAAATGATGAAAAGTAGTTTGTATCCTCTGATGGAGAAAGTTCTGGTGGACTGACGGCTAGATCGTCCTGGGGCAGAAAGAAGCTGGTGAGAAGAGAAAGCCTCAGCAAAGCAGCAAAAGGCCAAGGACTAAACCCTGTGGCTCAGCTTTGCCTAGAGGGGTTTGACCTGTCTGAACAGTGGCCTGAACAGAACTGTCGCCAGCTACAAAAAATTGAGGCACAGTGGCAGAGTTGCTGATACAAAGGGAATAACTTGGCTTACAGACAGCTGAGGTCTCCCAGAGAGAAGAAAGCCTCAAGCCGTATTTAAGGTGAAGCTGCCATAGCCAATTTACCCTAAGGGATCTACATCTGAGATGTTCTGGAAGAAAGACTGCTAACTAAATGCATTAAAGGGTGTACTCCTGAGGTGTTCCTGATGACTGAGGACCTGCCCCAGAGATTGTATCCTTTTAAAAGGTAATGAAAATAGTTGTTTTAGTTATCAATAGGTTTGTGTTTAGGTAATAGGGGTTGTAATCATTCATAGAGTTAGTAGTTACATAAATGTTTATAAGTGAATATAGTTATCAATAAATAAATAGTGAATAATTAAAAAGGTTTGGCTTCAGTTCCCAGATGCTGCTGCTCCAAGTGATAGTGTAAAGCAAGCATTGGTGAATCTGATGTAGTGTCATGAGAAAACATAGCCTTTCCACATTAAATTCCTCCTACTCAATACATTAGAATATATGATAAACTGGCTGGAGAAAACATTTCTATTTGATATGGAACATGGACTCTACTTGAGTCAGTGATTTGAATAGAATAGGAAAAATTAACCTATTTTAGCTCCTTTATTTTACCCTGACATGTATGTTAGGGCTGCTTAAAATTCTCACATTTGGTACAGACATGAATACAAGACAAATACAGAGGAATGTGTTCTCTTCCCAAGAGAACAGGAATTATTTTGTGGTTGTCACTCCTTTGTGTTTATATTCCTCTTTTCTTCAGCAGGATTTTTGAGGTGCCATTGCTATTCCAAGGAATTCTAGAAATGGATTTGACAGTTCCCTTCTTTCCAAGCTCCCTGGCAGTCTCTAGAGACTACTATTCCCACTGATTGGTCTATTTGGAGCCTATTTGCCTCAAATACATTTCAAGAAGCAGAGAGTTTAGAATAGCTAAGGATTCAGTGATTGAATGTTTATATCTTTCTCTGACAAGTATTACACTTGTCCCAGATAACACCTGGCATAGTATTAGTGTTGGGAAGGAAAAAAAATCATATTCCTTCATAGATACAGTTCATGGAACCAGCAACCTGTAACTTAAATCAGCAAAATATGAAAAGTACAGAATTTCATTAATATTTTAGGTTCATGGATAATTATAGGAAAAAGTGGAATCCAAACAATTGTACTGGAGAGCTTAAACACCAAATTCAAGAGCAAAGAAAAGTATTTTGAACTTTCGAGTATGATGCATTTGGGAAACAGATTAGAAATATTTGAGGGGAATTATTGAAACATCGCACGTTTCAGTAAGGTTCTGCAGAATCTCTCTAGTGTGGACTCTGCACTGTGTGCACTATATTCCTGCCTTTCTGGTGTAGAAAGATTTCAAGTAGGATGTTCATGCGCTGCTGTTAGGCAGATAAGAAGAGCACAGGGAAGTTGTACTATGTTTTTGATCTCTGACTTCCCAAATTTCCATTTCCAATGTAGGTGGCAAGAGTGGATTGATGATCCCATTTAGGGGTTATGGGGCCAACTGTCCTTGATATTGACCTAATCAAGATGAACAGGCCACCATTGTTCCTCCCTCAGTATCAACAGCCTCAGAGGTCTCTTCTCATTTCTTCATCTGGTCCCTACAACATCCCTCTGGCAACCTATGCTCATCCCAGTAAATTCAATTCTAAGACCAAAGTTGCAGGATGGATTTGTCTGAGCTGTTAGACCAGAGAAATCGGAGGGATGTCAAAACAATTTATTTCACTTGGAAAAAAAACAACACTTTACAATGTCCAAATTTCAAAGCCTATTATGTCCAGAGAAGTCTTGGTGACTTTCCAAGACTTCTGGTAAATAGGACATAATTGACAAATGAGGCTCGTTTGCCCACGGTGTGCAACAGAATAGCTGATTTAGTAAATTGCAGGCTGAAGCTGATTTTAATAAACAACATCTTAATTCAATTCGGCATTTTAATGTCTGGTTGCTTACTTTGAGCTCTGAAAGATCTAAATCTTTTCAAAATGTTTCAAAAAAATAACCTCCCATGTGTAGGTCACCCTACCCTTCATTAATTAACTCTCCCATGGTCAGAAGGCAAATGGAAACAACTCTTGGCCATTCTCTCACACGCACTAAAAGGAAGTAATTATCTCTGGTTAATCAGTGGCAAGGTCAAAGTCATAAGACACAGGGACAGGGATGAAAAGAGAGGGAAGCAGGGCAAAAGGCCTCACTTACTGAATGGATCCCTGATGCTGATGGATCCTCCCCGTTTCTTTGAGTAGCAGGAAAACATGACCCAGAGTCCATTGCTGTATGTGCCCACTCTCAAGCATGATTCTGAAGTAGGCAGTTTGTTGAGCTCCCTGTCTGCTTGCCAGGTCTTTACATGTGCACTTCTGTCATCCACTGACCCTTTGAAAACTGAGGAAGTTGAGTAGAGATAGAGAAGAGAATTCCACTGTGAAACAAAGGGAAAAAAAGAAACATAAATCAAGACAGATTAATCCCATCTCAATAAAGTTTACAGCACAAAGCTGGGATGAGACAAACTTGTGCTCTCCAATTAATTAATATTTTCCTGTGTTTTAGCAAATTTAATGCTATTTACAAAAGTTTTGCTATCAATTCCCTAACAGCTCATGGAGATAGTCTTAATTTGTTTATGGATACACCATCCTGACCCTGCAAACCTCATCTGATGTCAGATGGTAAGCAGGGTCTCTCTCAGTGGGGAGAGATTCTTAATCTTGTCATCTCTGCTATTTCCCCTCGATGTCCTCAGGGACAATTTCTTCACTAGTTAAAACAAGTCAGCCCTTGTTCCATAGATGATAGATTCTTTAGAGAAGTCAGAGTCCCTAAAGGGCAAAGGCTGACCCATTTCCTGCAGTCTAGAGTGCATAGACACCAACCCCACCCTGTCTGTGCCCAAACATGTGAGCACAGAGAGGCACCTTCCTGATGTGTTTGCGGGAGTCAGAAGCTTCTCCATTGCAGAGTGCTACTACCAATGCTGCCTCAGAGCTCTAGTGAAATTATCACACTTCAGTCCTTTTCTTTCTTCCATTGTTTAAAAATCATAATTATCATCTATCTGTCTGTCTGTCTGTCTGTCTATCTATCTCTCTATTTATTTTGTGAGTTATTTATTACTTGTGTATGTGCATACTCATATCACAACACACATATGGAGGTGTCACCTTGACATAGTCAACTATTTACTTTTTCTACTAAGTGGGTTCCAGGTATCAAGATTGACAGCAAGTGCCCTTACCTAATGAGCCATCTTATTGACATGTTCCCCTACCACCACAAGAAAATTCTAACAGGTAAGAGTAATTATTACCACTTCCCAATGATTACCCTAGACAACTACACTGGTAGACCTGAATGAAACACTAGGAAGAAAGAAGAAAGCAGGACAGGCTCTCACTTGTGTTAGTTTCTAAAGATTCTCTTGCTGTCCTCCCTTCAGGCTTGTCTTTGTCAAACTCTTTCTGTTTTCATTTTTTCTCCCTCTCCCTATTTTTCCTTCTTCCATGTCTTTCTCTCTTCCTTTCTTTCTTCTTTAATATTTCAGTACAAAAGTCACTGCGTATGAATGGCCACACATGCATTTGTTAGGTGGGGGAATGAAGCAATGAAGTTTTGAGGGTATGGATAGAGAGCATCTTTGGGATATTGAAGTGCAAGTTGTAGAAATGTGGTCAGTGTGCAGTGAAGAAGACTCTGAAATGCAAAGACAATCTGTCAGCTCAGAGTTAGGGAGTCATTTGATGAAGCTTCAAAGAACTATCCATGATGAGGTGATAATTTAGCCAAAAATAATACGGGCCATGAAGGATCAGTAGAGCATTTGAGCAGGAGTGTTGGTAACAAGATGGCACAAGCCAAGTGAGGTTGTGTAAGAAATTTTTGGAAAAGAGACCCCCGGAGGAAGAAGCTTGGGCATGGCATAATGAGGCCTGAGCTAGGTAAAGATGGCGTCCTTTTAGGGAGCCAGAGATGATGTCTAGTGAGATATTAAGAGTGTGAACAAGGATGTGGTGGCAATAGTTGGAAGGGCATGGCAGAGGGAAGTAGGGTAGTCAGACACAAATGTAAGTCATGGACATTCAAGACTTAACTACAGGCCATTGATTGTAAAGGATGGGTTTACAAACACAGACAAAAGAGTACAGAAAAAAAAGAATGCTTTAAACTTGATTCTAAATTATAATTGTCAGCATTGTGTCATCAAGTTTGATATATAGGAATATAAAAATAAGTAATGACTAAATATGCTCATTTTTATTTTGACTGTCTTCATTATTGAATTTGAAAAGTTATTGATATAGTCTATGTATAAGCCTTTAAAATACATTATTTTTCAATATTTTCCTCCAATTCTGTGAGCTCTGTATTTTAGTTGATATTGTCCTTAGAATAGAAGCACAATACTTTTGATTTTGCTGAATTTACCAATTTTTGCATTTGTCACTAGTGATTTTCTAAAATTCAAATACCATTACCTGCTCAAGGTTGTAGAAAGTTATTTACATATTTTCTTCTATGACTTTAATAGCCCCAGATCTTATAATTAATTTGCTCTCTGTTATTTCTTAAGCCATTTTTGTACATGGTAAGAGATAAGGATCCTATTTAATTCTGTGTGAAGATTTCAAAACTCTCAACCAGAACTTAGGTTGGTTACATCAGGGTTAGAAGTCAAGAGAAGACACAGACCTTAGTGCCACCACCAGTGGTCTGGAACACACAGGCACACAGTTGGGAGCTGGGCGTGGATGGCTACCCTAATAATCATTGACAGATAGATTGTATCTCACCTTAAGTAGAGGTAAGTGAACAGTTGGATCATACTTTCTCAAAGATTAGGGCAATGGACCTATCAATGTTTAATATATGCTGATAGATCAGTATCTGCCATGTAGTTATTTCTTCCTGTGTGTTTTAGATCAAATTTTATTTCTATATTCTTCCTTTTTTTTGGTTTTTTGAGACAGGGTTTCTCTGTGCAACAGCTCTGGCTGTCCTGGACTCGCTTTGTAGATCAGGCTGGCCTCAAACTCACGATGATCTGCCTGCCTCTGCCTCCCAAGTGCTGGGATTAAAGGCGTGCACCACCATGCCCAGCTTTTCCATTGTTTTCTTGAGTTAAGAGATATTTTTTGGTGTTTTGGATTTTTAAAAAATCTGATGATTCCATTTACAAAACTTTAAAATATTTGAGGGAAAGTTAAAAAAAACAAAAACAAAAAACAAAAAAACCAAAACAAAACAATTATTCTACCTGGTTGCTCTAAACATTTTGGACAAATCAGTGAAGTATCCATTTTAGTTGTATCCCTGGGAATCATATACACACATCTCCACTTTCCTTGTATATTTATTGGGATGGTTATTCTTGGATGTTGACTAGCTGTGATCTAGAATTAGTTAAGAGATACCTCTTTGGGTAGGGTGGCAAGGGTATTTCTAGAAGGATTAATTTAAGAGGAAGACTCTCCCCACAGTTTTTGACATCTTTTGGCTACAGTTCAGATAAGAGGAAGTATTGTGCTTTGGGACGCTAGCTTCAAGTCTACCATGGAAGTAGAATAGAAGAAGTGAAATCCTACAAGGTTCACTGCTAAGCTGTGATATTTTCCCTTGAATGAAGCATCTCAGATTTCTGAAAATACTTGTATCACTTCAAAGGTTGCAAAGATGGTTCTGACAGCATTTTCCAGTATTCTTGTTACTTTTATGAAGTAGATATGGAGAAGGCCTTGCCTCGCCATTCATTAGAAACTTTTCTTTATTTTCCTTTTGAATGTGTCTGCTGGTTTTAAGTCATTTCAGTTTCAATTAAAAAAAAAATGTTTATTCAACTCAGCTTTAGTTCCTTGCATTTGCAACTCTCCGTAATCAGCCATTTGGTTATGTGAACATACTTTTGTCATTAGCTGAGGGTCTGGGCTATCTGGGCTCTACATGTTTCCCTTATGACACTGTAAAAATGCATTGGCTTCTCTGTCTCTATCTTTCTGTTGCTCATTGCAGCCATAACAGCCACTCTTCCCTTTCCCTGCAAAACCCAGAAATAGCACTGTCTTCCTGGGAACAAGACAAATGCTCAACTGTCCTTTAAATTCACTCTTCCATATTCTTCATTAGCAGGTGCATGCTGCTATTTAAGCCACAGTTTTTTGTTTTTTTTTTTTTTTGTGGTCGTCGTTGTTGTTTGTTTGTAAGCTCCACAATCCACAGTTCAGGGACTACTTCGCTCGTTGTTTCTATTTCACAACACATGACCATCACCATTAATTTACCAAAGAAAACACTCCCCACGCTTATTGATTGCTGACACAAGTTAATCAAAAGTAAGTTAATTTTTGAACAAACAGCCAAAATCTCACTAAAAATTGAAATCTTGAAGTAAAGAACTAATAAGGGAGGTTATAGTGTTTATTACAAATTAGGATTTTTAAATAATAAACATATTCTTTAAATTGTTAAATATATGACAAAGATTATGTTGTTTTTCAAAAAAATTCCCAAAATATATACCCTTATACTTCTCACTGTCCTTATCTATTCTGTTCTGGGATGTTTCCTTTCCCTTAGCAATACTTCTACTTTGAAATGTTGAAAATCACTATTTCAGTAGTCGCAGTTCTACCCAATTCCACTAGAGGGCACTCAAACGGCTCTCTTTCTGTAATTATCTACTTCACCATTTTTCAGATTGTTTCCCATTTTGTAGGGGAGATTTACAGTCAAGTGCTCCGAAGACCAATAGATGACATATTTACATAGAATGTAATTAAGTGCTTAGGGACATCAAATACTTATATGTTTTAGAAGTAGGGAACGGGAGAGTTTTGCTCGCTTTATTGGGGGGATGTCAGAAATTTAGAAGAAGTTAGTCCTGAAGAAGGACGGAAGCACTGGGGATCCCTCATACATTGTACCTGTGTGATACTTCAAACTAAAGGGAACAACTAAAGACAAAACAGGCCTGGAAAAAAGGTAGGTCGATGTCTAAGAAGATTATAAAGATTTTATAACTATAATACATGACATTTATTAAAATAATAAGTGTAGAACATGTGAAATATTTGAGTTTCTGGAGTTCAGAAAGCAATGACAGGGGAAAGTAAACACAGATTATTGTTATTTGAAATCACAACATCTTCCTTCTGCAGGGGACTTGAGTAAACCTGACTCCTGGCCAAGGTGATTTATTTATTTATTATTTATTTACTTACTTATTGTTTGGAAAGTTAGATTGATCTGAGGAGAAAGAAGAAGGTGGTATGACTAGTAAGGGATGAGACGTGTACCATTCAGTCTTCCTGGACAATCTGTGCATCATCCCGACGTTGTGAGAATCTTCCCTGCTCACCTGGTAACACATGAAACATTTTAAGTGTTTACTTAGGCAAAGGTGTCTGATTTAGAGATAATCACAACTGACCATTAGAGACTTGATTCTCTTTTTAAAAGTCATTGTCAAAAAGAAGGAATTCTGGGTGTCATAATAAAGTACTCTCTACATAGCTTTGTCATTATCCCCAGAAACCATGAGCCATGATGGCTGGTAGTCCCTGGCTGTGAATGGCTTCTGAGAAAACCAAAATTAACACCTGTTTAATAAGTCTGTATGTACCAGGGTACAAGAAATGTTTTCTGTCTCATTCAACATGACAACCATGAATGGGAAAAGGTTTAAACTTCTATTCATTAGATAATTGTTTTTGTTTATTTTATTTGATGTCTTTCTGTGGCTCACAGCCATTGGATAATGACTTTTAAGGTAACTACTTTCATCACTGCCTTGGACATCAAAGAGGGTTAATTTCAACAGAGACAGAGTGAAAGGTGAAAACAACCCCATCTGAGTCAAAAATCACTGTAATGTAATACCTTGCCTTTGGACATTTCATTTCAGAAAATCTTTGTAAAAACTCCATTGTTCCTTTGGGGCTGTTGAGCTGATAGTTTTGATAACTTAAATTTCTTTCTAATCAAAGCCCTAAACAGGAAAAAATAGCATAAGATTTGTTCATGAATAATAATGCCTTGCACTTTCTTAGTACATAAGAAAAATATGATGAAAAAATAGACTTTGGCTTTCCCACACATTTTATTATGTATACCTTGAAACTCATTTCCAGAGCGGCTGCTGAAGTCACTGCTACCTCCCATCTTTACCCCAACCCCCTCCAGTTTCTGGAACATTAAGAAAAGCAAAACTGTGACTTTAATAGCTTGTCTTCTAGTTACTGTGGGTCGGCAAATTCTGCATATCCCACCAAAACACAAGACCCAGCCATGAAGTCTGCAAGTATTTCATTTCATTTGCTCCAGACATGGCTCCATGCTGTTTACAGGAAGCTTCACTTAATATTTTGAGAAATATCTGGACCTAGATTCCAATCAGAACTATTTTTTTTTCAAAAATTTTCATCTCTAGAAGCAATTATAGTTCATTAATGACTTCTGGGTTTAATGAAAGAATGAACCCATCACATGATTTTGCAGAATGGTGGGTGTGGAGAGGCGATGTCTGTACATGAATATTTGTGTGTGTGAAATAACTCAAATTTACTAAATCTGCCCCACAATCCCTCTGTCTTTCTCTTTAGTGGTTTATGTGCTTGCCTGAAAACAGTATTAATATCAATCAAGGATTAGTGTGCTGTTAATATCTTCATGCCAACAAGGTCACAAGAGGGAGAAAATTAATCTCCAGGGGTTATGTTTACTTGCCATTTGATGTCAGTGTTGTACAATAAGAATTGATGAGATGGGAGTTTTGAGGACTTTGGCAAAATCAAAAGTCTTTGAGGATACTTTGGAATCTGAAATGACAGCCACAATGGTACTTCTCTTCTTTCATGACCATTCTGTCATCACATACAACCATTTCTCATTCAAATTCATGTGTTGATTCATGTTAAACTCAAGGTAATATGCTTTCAACTTTGAATAAAAATGTGTAACACAGGAAATAATGTCATTGCATTTGCCAAGCTTGGGGATCTGAAGCATCTTCCAACATTGGAAATGGAAACTGCATATTCAACTTCCAGATAAAGAAAGTGAAATTTAGCCATGCATAATCAACCAGTCCCCATCCTTTCACTTAATTTCTCACTTGTTTATGTTTATAGGAAACATTTTCCAGGACAAATTTAACAAGGACAGTTGATGAAGTGGTAGGATGGTGATGTGCAAAATGGAAAACGTGAGGTGATTTCAATTTAGATGTGCACTTAGCTGGGTCATTGCTATGAGGGAGTAAGTAAAAGCATTCCCTCTAACAAAATACATGCAGACATGTATTTTCTATGCTCCAAGCATGATTCTTTCTGCATACCACAGATTGCCCAGATTCTCTTACAGCATTTTAAAGTAATTATTACATTCTCCGATAGCTTGAAACTGATGGGAAAATATAATTTTTGTCACATACCTGAAAAAGAGATGTGATGGCTGATCTTGGCTGTCAACTTCAGAAGAAAGAATTTATCAACATAGGAATTATCTCCTCCAGATTGGCCTGTGAGCATGTTTGTTCACCACCTCATTGATTGCCATTCTTGTAGGAGGGCCCTGCCCACTGTGGGAAGTGCCATGCCCCAGCAGGTGGAACTGGGCTTTATGACAAAGACGGAGGGAATTTCATCTGAAACCAAGCCAGTAAGCATCAGATCCTATAAGATTTCTGCTTCAAGCTCTTTTGTTGAGCTCCTGGTGTGGCTTCCTTGTATGATAGACTATAACCTATAAGGTAAATCAAGTCCTTTCCTCCAAAGTTGCTTTTGGCAATGTTTTATTACAGCAATTGAAAGCAAATAGGATAAAAGAGTACCTCTAGATTGGTGAACTGTACTAATGTAAAGATTGTAGTGAATGTTATTGTTCCAATTTAATGAAGAGAAAGATGTATCAACTTGAAGAATTTTAAAATACAATCATTAGTTTAGCAGTCTCACATCACAATCCTAGGAGGTCTTGAGAAACCACAGATCTTCAACCACACACGAGCAAGTTTCTGCTCACTGTGGATTCAAATAAATCAGTACCAATATATTACAAATAATCACATTGATCAAGGAAACATTCTCTCCACAGCCCTTCATTCTGTACTCACTGAAAATTAAATTGCAGACACATGTCTTTGACACTGAATTTCTTTCATAAAATGCTTTCCACTTTAACATATCATTTATAGTTTCTAAAAAGCACAGATTTACTGTGTTGAACTGGCATGTTTCATTGATGTTTACTTTAGCATACCAAGATACAGAAATGCATCTTTCTCACCCATATCTGCTATAATGTATTAGAACAGCATTCTAAAGTGGAACATAATAAACTCTTCCCAGTGAATTAATATTAAAAGTTTTAATCATGGAAGAGGAAAAATCTATACATGCTAGCCTGAAGTATTGAGATTCTATACTTGAAGAATGCCCCACTAGTTTAAGGGTGAATGGTAATAAAGATATAACTATTTAAATATAAATACTAATGAAGCCAAAACTCTTAATAAGACTTGGCCTTTTGTACTATTTTTTGAAGCAACTGACAACATGCTCAGACCCAAGAAGATTGCAAGTTAGAAGTTGGATGTGGCTGGCCTGATATTCTGCATGTCTAATATGTTTTCAGTGGCTGCTGCTGCTATAAGTTGTGGACAAGTCTGAGCAGCAAAGATCTAAGGTAATGTTCTTTAAAGGGGAATAAGAACCAAAGGTAATTTATTTCATAACCACCTGGAGAATTAGAGAAATTCAGTGGCTGGTACTTACCTATGCTACATGGTCTAAGTAAGTAGATCTTGAGGAACTTGGATTTCTAAATATTTTTCCAAGAGGATCCAATGTGGAACCAGTTTTCCGGTCTGATTAATGTGACCTCACATAATATATATGTATGCTTCATGGTATATTCTTATAGACTTCTCACATCGTCCCCAAAAAGTAGCTTAACTGGCTTTTTATAGTTAATCAACCAGTAGAGAGAATATTAAGACAACTCCACAAAGTAATGCAGCAAAGGTTATGGAGAAATGAACACAACCCAACTCGGTACAGCTAGAGTTACCTGAAAAGAAGGAATGCCAATTGAGAAAATGCCTTCCTAAGATCCAGCAACATGGCAGTTTCTTCATTCTTAATTGATTGGGAGAGGTATCCTAGGGAGGGTGGTGCCTTCCTTGGCCTTGTGGTCTTGGTTGTATATGTAAGCAGGCTGAGCAAGTCATGGAGAGCAGGCCAGTGAGCAGCACCCTCCATGGCCTCTGCCTCAGCTCCTCCTCCAGGTTCCTGCCCTGTTTGAGTTCTATCCTGACTTCTTTCAGTGATGAAGAGTGATGTGGAAGTCTAGGTCAAATAAACTCTTTTCTCCTCAACTTGCTTTTCAGTTGTTATGTTTCCTCATATCAATAGTAACCCTTACAAAGACAAGCCTTTTAAAGAGCAACCTTTCTTTTGTGTTTTTAGCATTTGCGATGGTATTTATTGAGTAGGAATGTCAGAGCAAAAGCTTCCTGACACAGTATCCACTGAAACACTGAACATTGTCTCAGGTGTCATTCTCAGTACTTCATGGTTCAATTTCTACAGATTGTTCAGAGCCCAGCATAGCTGTGCAGGCTTTAATAAGGCATAAACAAAGAGAAATATCCTCCAAGCTCTGTCAGTGCTCTGTGGTGGTTGTGGCAACTATACAGGTGGTTCATGGGAAGCATGTGTATACGTGTTAAACATCACTACATAAGCAATGTAGCACATGATACATGTGTTAGAAAATGGCCACAGTGACAAAGCAGGGCATTCAAACATAGTTCCTGAACACTTAAATGAATGAACATTTTGAAGTGTATATTGGAGCTATTTTGTATATAAACCAAGTGAAAAAGCCTTCATGCTCAGTGATCTTTGGGTATGAGTATGCACATTGGCTATGGCAGTTTTGCAATCTCAGTAAGGGTCAGGCATGTCCTGGCTCCCATAAAAATGAGTTACATGGGCTTTCTGCTTGTAATTAAAGGCTCTGAGTCATTGTTGTTGCTTGTTTGCTCGTTTGCATTGCTGATGTAATTGCATCTGCATTAGTGGTTAATATTCATTTTGAGGGAGATGCATATGGCAACTGCCAATCAAAATCCAAAGTGAAAACTTCTTCTTTCTATTCCAGATCATCTTGTCATTCTAACTCAGTTCTGTGTTGAAGAACGGTGAGGAATGCCAACCAGATAGCCACATTGTGTCCCCTGAAACCAATTCCCAGACTCAGCATCTTCATTTATAAAATATACAAAAGAGCAGTAAGTTAGATTAAGCTGTGATGAGAGGCAAATGAATGAAAATGTGGAAAATGCTTAGTATAGTGCCTGGCTGCACCAAATGGTGGTGATGGGATGTTAGACATCACAAGCATAAATTGTATGAAGAAGCAAGGAGTGCAAACATAAACATTACTCCTGTCCTGGTGGATGGCTACAACTTTGCAAAATAACTAATATTGGATCCTTACCATCCTATCATGATTAGCAAGCTGAATAACATTTGCGATTTTAGAATTGAATATTTTTTTTATAATTTATTTTTTATTTCTTCAAGTTACATCTCAATCACAATCCCCTCCCTACTCCCACCTCCAGTCCCACCCTTCCACCCTCCTCCCCCTCAGCCCCACCATCCTCTTCCCTTCTTTTTTTTTTTTTTTTAGTTTAAGGTATTTATTTTTCCCCCCAACAGCTCTCCCTTTCAGTCCAAATAATGGTTCTTTTTCTTATAACTATAAATACAATACAAAACAACAGAAATATATAGGCCACGATTATAAGAGTTATATGGCTTAGCATACATTCCCAATGTCCAGTCCATATGTATTTGGCACCTGACTTTAACATTCTACTATCTAACCATCTCCATGAGTTTAAAGTTCTATATCTAACTCAGCTTTCATACTAACTTGCCTCATAATTTTAAAAATATCTTCTTAGATCCAGAACACCCTCTTGATTCCTAAACAACTCAAAATTTAACTATGAGACTCTAGGTATCTATTCTTCAACCACCTCAGAGACCTGAGAGGGATAAATATATCTGATTATATAGGAAGTGCAGGGCCTGCAGCTTCCAAAACTAAAAAATGACATACCAGTGGCTGCCTGGACAGTTCCCATTTTCTCTCCATACATTACAGCATCAATCTTCAGCCATTTGGCCCCATTTCTCTGACAGACATTGGTTGTAGAGCAGGAATTATGAAGGACTTACCTACCCTGTCTTGGCAGAGCTAGGCTGTCGACTTACCTGCTTCCAAGTTTTGTCCTTTTTGGACAGAAGTCTGTCTACAGTTGAAGCAAGTGGTTTTTCTTGCCAAGAGAATGGCTTACCACCAATTTAATCATCTCCCACTGGAGATTCTTCGATGCTCATCTTCTACTTGGAGTAATATAGGGGATGCTGTCAGGAGCTGACATGTCTCGATATCAAAAAATCTTAAGTTAAGAAAACATCTTTGAATGCCATATTCTGCAGATCTCTTGAGGTT
>CAJQZJ010032643.1:1091395-1126072 GCA_907164525.1 Lophiomys imhausi | reverse complement strand
ATATATATATATATATATAGAGAGAGAGAGAGAGAGAGAGAGAAGACCAGGGTCAGGGAATATAAGAGATCTGGGATCTGAGGTGAGAAGGTTAGGGTGCTAGTGTGGAAGATTTTTTAAATGTAAAACAAGTACTTGTTTGTAGGTAATGTGGGAGCCTGGAGGTCAGCATGAGCTTTAATATGTAACCACAGGAACAGAAAGCCATGCCCCTTTGGCAGAGGTTAGAAAATGAATTCTTTAACGTATGGAATACCCTTTCCACAAGTTCATGGAGAATGCTGACTTCTCTTTAACTGTTAGAATTCCTTCTGAGGGTGTCTCTCAAATAGTTCTTTTGGCTTACATACACTTGGGGAAGAAGGAAACTAGGAAACCTTGTCAGTTTCAGGAACCTGTGAAACTTCTAAGTTGTTTAAGCATGAGTCTTAATAAGACTTTTTTTTTAGTACACTAGAGATCTTAATGAGATCCCTGAGCAACTGAATGTTCTAAAGGGACCTCCCTTTAGAACACCTTGGGGCTTAAAGAGCTTCGCTGGTGGGTGAACGTTTCAGCTTGGATGAAATTGCTATTCAACCTTTGGGTTTGCTGTTGTTGTTTTTTTGTTTGTTTGTTTGTTTTTTAAGGATTAAAATAGGTAGGGCTTAATAAGCCAATTCAAATGGCTCATTTGGGAAACTTGGCTGTTTTCTTTTGCCCTCAACTTCTAGGAATGTTGAACACTTTTCAGTTTGGCAATATGAAATTCTACGATGGGTGACTGCTTTGATGGTGGTTCTGGTCTAGTGCAGGGCTATACCAAAGCAATAGTGTGACAGTGCTGCAGACCAGACAAAGGGAGCATCTGGGTCCAGAGTATGGGGTGCAGGTCCTTAATCTCAGGACCTTGGGGAAAGGGGCAGGCAGATCTGGAGTTCAAGGTCATTCTTGGTGACATACTGAGTTTGAGACCTGTCAGAGAAAGAGAAAAGGGGATGGAAGCACATTTTGAAGTTACCATTGAAAGAAATGGAAAAATAGACTTAAAGACATGATCATATAAAAATTCTTTTTTTATGTTTATTTATTACTTCAGGTTACATCTCCATCACAGTGCCCTCTTCCCACCCCTCCCAGCCTCTAGTCCCTATCCCTTCCATCCCACTTCTCCGGAGTGTAGTGTCTCTACATATCAGTCCCCCACACAATAAAATACTTCTTTATGGAAATCGTCTGTTTTAGTGTCATGTCTATTGTTTCGATAAACCACCCTAACCAAAAACCACATAGGAGAGTGAAACACTTATTCGACTTAAAATTCCAGGTGTAACCTGGAGAGTAGTCCATCACTGAGGACTTGAACTAGATGCTTAAATGACTAATCATATTTTATCTCTATCTAATCACCTAGTCAAGAGCAGAGTGAAACCAATGGCTGGTGCTGCCTGCTTTCTTCTGCTCTCATCTAGATCTCCCTCTCTCTTATAGCTCAGGATTCCCTGCCTAGGGAATGGTGCCGCCCACAATAGGGAGTGACTTCCTACACCCATTAACAATCAAGACAGTTCAAACAGACTTGCCCACAGACCAAACTGATCTAAGCCATTCCTCAAATGAGGCTCTCTTTTAGGTTACAGAAAATTGACCTTTAAAACTAAATAGCATATCACACTTAATAATTAGTTTATATGACTACCTTAATAATACTGACATAAAGCAAATAACATAAAAGGGAAAATAAACACCATAAATTTTCTTACAGTTTCAGAGCCCATAAGCTAGTGGATGATGTTCATTCCCCTGGAGGCTTTAGGGAAGAATCAGTGTGCAAGTTACAGTTGTGACTGTAATCTTCTGTGATCCTTGGCTTGTGGATACATCTCTGTAAATCCACTGTGGCTTCACAGGACCACTCTTCTGCTTGTGTATGTCTGAGTCTCCACATCTCCCTCCCTATATAAAGACAGTAGTCATTGCATTAGGGCAGTCTAAGTAGGATACATCTCTTAACCTTCATTATCTATACATAGGCCCCAATTTCTCATAAGTGTCAGACCTTTAAGTTCTGGAATTAACCAATCATTTCAGGGTGTACAGCTCAACACAGAATGGGTGTAAGAGACTTAAATGAGTATACTGAACATTTAAAAATTGGGTGAATTGTTTTTTTTTAAATCTCTAAAGTTTGATTGACTGGTGATGTTAATAGTAATGTGATTAGCAGAATATAGCTTAGTGTAGAAAAGTAAGCTTTTTCATTAATGCATATAAGAGATACCAGTTTTTCATTAAGCCAGAAAAACTAACTAAAAAGTACACTAGAAATTTGAAAATGAATCAATCAAGAATGTACAGATTTTTGAAAAATCTTCACTGATTGTTACTGTGAATAGAAATAATTGAAGACAATACCAAAGTTAAGGCTATTTTTATTCTGTTTTCACTCTTTTTAATGTTATAATTATTGCTATTTACAATTCTTATTGGGTTTTCTAAATTTTCAAGTGTTGGTATTCTATTTTAATAATGTTTGAAAATTCGTGTGTATATATTTGGATGCCTTTGTTTTACTGTTAGATTTGTAAGAAATATGTGGTGGGGTTAGTGACAGCATTTAGTAGCATAGGGATCTTGGAATAGCAAAGCCTGGACTTTAAGGTAAAAGATTTAGGTCCAACATGGTATGTCCTTGGGAACCTGCCAACGACTGATGACTTTTTCGATCATGGGACTCTTGGTGGGTTATGCCCTGAGGAGCTGCCAGTATCCATGGCAACAGGTTGAGTCATCTCCGGGACTCCTGCTGCTCCTCAGCCCTCTGTAAGAAAAGCTATGGAGGGACACATTGCCCAGGGGCATGACTTAGAAGTGCTCGAAAGCTTCTGCTGAAAATCATGTTGCCAATTCATTACAACAAGTGAAGATATTGAAGTCAAGGTTCACGTGGACAGAGGGCTCTCCTCTTCCTGACTCACCTCCTCCTTGTCTGGCAGAGAAACTCACATCACAGTCTTACTGGAAGACTTCACCAACCTGTTGCAGGTCTGGGAACAGATTATCCCTAGTATTCTGGAGCATCTAGGCAGGGAGTGGTCTCCCCTTGGAGCCCAGGGGCTTTGGATTGGACAGAGCACTGAAGCGAGACCCTTACAGGCCTAAAGCATCTGAATGGTAAGCCTAAGAAACTTTTCATATTGTAAATAATTACACTCTATAAACTGTCTTAAGATCTGACCAATGAAATTCAGAGACTTGAAGACTGAAAGACTCAATGAAGACCAGCCATCCATAAGTTCCACACCCAGAGGAAAATATCCTTTTGAGAAACCTTAGGTTAGTGTTAAATGTTTGTATTGAAGGTATTAGGGTGTTATAAAATTAGGTTTTAGAGTTAGGGTTCAGACTTTAGGATTTAGAAACTTTATAGGCAATTGTTAGGTAATTGTTAAGTATTAATAAATATATATTGATAAACAAAATTTACTGTTACAGAAATGACTTGAACATTTGATGTAGGCACACAGCATGGACTTGTGCATCACCATGCTGCAAGGCTCAGAGTCGGTAATACAACCTTTGGAAACTAGCCTTCATAGAGTTTTCTTGTTCAGGCTCTGTGGTTACATGCAGTGTCTTAGGCCGAGCGATAGTGTCTTCATTTAATGGCATCTTTTGTCCCACAGGCAATTTTTGCTTTAGTTACCCTAACTGACATTGAACATGACCTAGTAATGTTTTATTCCCACTATAGCAGAAAGACAAAAATATCACTATGATTGCACCTGAACTAATCTGTGCTTGTGTAACAAATTGACAGATAAATTAAATTTCAACTGGAAATGCTTGTTTCACTTTAATCAGAGAATTCTCCTTCAGTAATTTGTTTTCCTTGGGTTTCTCATCAAAGATCACTGAAAACTGGAGTACATTGGATCTATTCTTAATATGTGGCACACAGAGAAGATGAAGTGAAAGCCATAATTCTATGCTCCTGTACTACATTTTTATTGAATTTGATGAGCTTCCAGATAAGCTGTTATTCAAAAATTTAAAAGCCTTTCTTGAGAATTAATTTGTCTAGTATCAGTTTACCTCCATCAGTTTTTCATTCATATCTTTATCACCTATATCTACATCTACATCCGCACACATCCTCATCTACCTCTCTATTTATATGAATGAACATCTGTCAGTCATTTTCCTTTTCCCTTCATTGAGAAGTCATCTCTATCCTAAAGAGCTTTATTTTCCAATGAGTGATCTTTGGTGGTAGGTAGTCTCCACTGTAGCTATGGTTAAGAAAATCACACCCTTTCATCTTTGGTTCCATCTTTGAAAGGGAAGAAGAATTGAGCTATTTTAGCAGATGTTGTGAATTCCCTTGGGGGAGAAAAAACATTTGTTTTCAAAGCTCTGAAGAAAATCAAAAAATGCCCCCAGGCTTTAAAAAGTAAATACAAGACTGCTCTGGGAGCCATAGATAAAGTTTTAGTCAGTGTGAGAATCTTTGAAAGAAAAACCCATGGAAACTACAAATAAAAACCTCAAACAATATCTGTAATTTACCTTGGAGGTAAGGGTTCTATT
The DNA here is from genome assembly GCA_907164525.1 of Lophiomys imhausi. NCBI lineage: Eukaryota > Metazoa > Chordata > Mammalia > Rodentia > Muridae > Lophiomys > Lophiomys imhausi. The sequence continues at coordinate 1,121,503 of CAJQZJ010032643.1, read as the reverse complement.
CAAAGATCCAGTGAGCTAAAAGAGCGAGGGAATGCAACTATCCCTTTTCACATTTTGTGAGCTTGTAATTTAAAGATAGGATTTACTGATTTGTGTATCAGATTTATTAGTATGGGCCTTTTCAGGATTTGTCAAATTAATGCCTGTGGTTTATTTTGACACCTCATTTGATTTAAATTTTGTATATGTCTCCTGAATTGAATTGAATCCCTATGTAACCTGTTTTATCTTTCCTTTCCTTAACATTTCTTTTATAGTATATATTCTAGATTATGTGTTTATCAATGAAAATATATATTCTGCACGCACACACACACACACACACACACACTCACACACACACACACACTGAATGGAAGATTTTAAAGACATTCTTTTCATTAGTAGCACTAAGGTGGCCCTGAACCGATGTTTATTAGCTGCTTTTCTGTTGCTTTATAAAATACCACAGCAAAAGCAACCTAAGGAAGAAGCTGGTTTTTTTTAGGTATGGCTCCAGAGGGACACAGATATGTCTTGTATATCGTGACAGTGAAGTGTGGAGGCTAGAGCAGGAGCTGATTGATGGCATATCCCATTTTCACCTACACACAGGGAGAAGAGAGGAAGAGAATGAGAGGGGTGGGGAGGTAGAGATAGACATACATAGATAAACACACAGAGGGACAGAGAGGAGAGAGAGAGAGAGAGAGAGAGAGAGAGAGAGAGAGAGAGAGAGAGAGAAGGGGGGATTGGTTTTGCAGGATATAAACCCTCAAAGCTTGGTCGTGGTAGTGAATCTCCTCTAGGAAGGCAGCACCTCGAAGGTGCTATAGCACTTTCCAAACAGTGCTGTCTTCTGGGTACAAGGTATTTAAATACATGAGCCTGCGGAGGACGATTCTCTTTGAATCTTTGAAGTACCACACATTGTGTCTCATGAGCCTCCCCTGTGTAGTATTTTTCTACACTCAAAGGGTATGTGCTGTGCGGGCTACCGCCGCAGAGTGACAGGTAAGGTACATAGGGTGATTGATATTGTTGACTAGGCAGGATCTAGAATCAAATCACAGACAAGCCTTCTGGCATGCTGAGAAGTGTTCTAGATTAGGTTAATGAAGTAAAAAGAACAACATTAACTATGTGTGACACCATTCCATGGGCTGGGGTTCCCTACTGAGCAAAAATGAGGAGACAAGCTGAGCACATACTTCCATCTCTCTTTGCTTCTTGACTACAGCCATATAATGTAACCTTCCACTGGAGCTTGCTTAACTTACCAGGGCCTCACTCTTAGAGAAAACTGTTTCCCTCTTCTAGAACCTAACAACTGCCAATATTCCTATGCTAGTGGAAGGAGTGTGTGTCCAACTCACCGACTCTTGCACAGGCCTTGTGAAGGCTATCCCAGCGGTTGTGAGTTCATATGTGCATCTTTCCCGCTCCTCTTCAGAAGATTCAGAAGACACTGTTTCCCGGTACTCATCCATCAGCTCAGGCTCTTACATTCCTCCTACCTCATCTTACACAAAGATCCTCCTGCTTGGAAGGAAGAAGTTCAGTGTGTATGGTCCACTTAGGAATGAGCATTACATACTTACTCTCTGCACCTTGGGTCTTAGAGTTAATTACAATGTGCTGCATGTAGAAGCTTCTCTGATAAAGGTTGAGAGAAACAGTAACCTATGGGTATAACAAGTTCATTAAGAAATTTAAAAAAATGTCGCCCATTTGTCATATTATTATTACCGTAGTAGATTCTTTCCTAGACCCCGTGACCTGTCTAGCCTTAGGTTTTTGGTAGTGGTATCAGGTATGAGCTTCATTTTGTGGATGAGGTCACACAGTCAATCAAAGAATGATTTGTTGCCCACATGGTGTTTGTACCACTATTCCACCAGTCTTGCTATCCCAGTCATTATGGTGGCATAAGGGGATCAGAGTTGAGTAAGAAATCTCTTTATTAAAAAATCTATAATTTGTTACTTTTAACATTCTCTTGTTTTCATACTGTCCCACATTTGTGTTTCCAAGAGCCTTTCTTTTATTATAAAGCAAGTATATAGTATAGCCTTCTGATGTGACATCTATACAAATGATGGCAATTGCAGTTCCCCTTCAACTGCTTTCACTTTTTCCTCAATAATTGTATTCAAATCCTTTGTACTGGGTAAAAACAAATACCATCTGTTCCCACTTTATTTAACTACTTACGGAATTTCTGTCCATTAACATCATCATTCTTCTTGTGTATTTCCAGCATTAAACTAGACAAATATCATCCCTTTCTTGTCTGACTCTAGCTGGCCCTAAATTAAGGCCATGTTTTATAAATAGCTGGTAAAACTTGCTCAAGGTTGATTCTGTAGCTGTCGGTTGACACATGCTTAACTAGATTGACAAAAGAACAGTCAATTCTTCATTCTTGTTAAAATTAAACTACAGAAAATATATGAAACCTCAGTAAATACTCTGAAATTTGTTTTATCTAAATGTTGTAATTGTTTTTCCCTTAAAACATTTTCACTATAATTTACAAGAACTAATTGGGAACCTCACTAGATAATTAAATTCTTCAATTTACGAATCTTCTTTCTCGTCCTTGTATTCCCAGAGTCTCAGAGTGATATGTATTTTCAGTACTTTGTGGAACTAGCATGGTTTGATCTCTGTTATTTCTAGATCTGACACTCACTCCTAAAGATGATATTAATATGAAATTACTGCAAGGAAAGGAAGTATAAGAGTTATTTTAATCTGCAAACTACTAAACAATACCTAAAGTAAAAGTTTAAATAATATAGACTGAAATATACTTGATGTGAATATACTTGTCATTGATGTACAAAGAACAATAAATTGATTCCATATATGCACTGGAATTAAGCAAGATTTTCACATGCTCACAAGTTACAGATGAAGACCATAAAGGACTAAAGTTCAATAGAAATCTTCAGAAAGCAGCCATACAGATACATGAAAGTATTTAAAATAATGTACTTAATCTTTTATGTCTATATGTGAGATTGAATTAATATACACCAGAAATATTATTGATGGCATTCTTTTAGTTGTTTTTAAAATTCCTACACCTATATCTAATCAAATTTTTATTCCTACCTTCCATGATAGGTTAATTTTCCATTGAAGCTGAGCTTAGATTTAATTGCATAATTGATGGTTAGTGTTTTCACTATAGTGAAATGCATTACACAAAATCAGGTAACTTAAAAACACTGCTAAATTTGAATTTCATATGAACAACCTATAATTTTTGTGTATATGTGTGTATATACTTAGGTCCTACACAGCATATGGTATATATTTACCATAAAATGTATTGTTATTTCTCAATAAAAGAAATTTTACTGAGTATTCTATTGACAACTCTATCAATACTGTGTTCATTTTTAAATTTCATATTTCTTTCTACCTCTATCTTGGGATATTACCTGCTGCTCAAGAGTAAGAATAAATGACCCTTAGTTATGAATTGTTTACTGATTGTCCTACAACAAACATTTGTATATGTATGTTCATGAAATATACATGTTTTTGGTAACTTCATACTACTAAATATAAATCTTACAAATAAGGCTGCTATGAACATAGATGAGGAAATGTCCTTGTGGTTTGGTGAGGAATCATTTGGATGTATACCCCGAATTGGTATGGCTGGGTCTTGAGGTAGAGCTATTCCAAGTTTTCTAAGATATTGCCAGACTGATTTCCACAGCGATTGTACAAGTTTTCACTCCCACCAGCAATGGAGGAGTGTTCCCCTTCTCCACAACCTCACCAGTATATGCTGTCATTTGAGTTTTTGATCTTAGCCATTCTGACAGGTGTGAGATGGAATCTCAGAGTCGTCTTGAGTTGCATTTCTCTGATGATTAAGGATGCTGAGCATTGCTTCAAGTGTCTCTTGGCCATTAGAGATTCATTTTTTTTTTTGTGAGTTCTCAGTTTAGCTCTGTTTCCATTTTCTGACTGGATTATTTGTTTTTTTGGCATTTGATTTCTTGAGTTCTTTGTAAATTTTAGAAATTAGCCCTCTGTCAGATGTGGAGTTGGTAAACATCTTTTCCCAATCTGTAGGTTGCCATTTTGTTCAAATGGCAGTGTCTTTTGCCTTACAGAAGATTTTCAGTTTCATGAGGACCCATTTATTGATTGTTGGTCTTAGATCCTGAGCTGTTGGTGTTCTATTCAGGAAGTTGTCACCTGTGCCGATGAGCTCATGGGTTTTCCCCACTTTCTCTTCTAATAGATTTAGTGTGCCGGGCTTTATGTTAAGGTCTTTGATCCACTTAGACTTAAGTTTTGTGTAGGGTGATAACTGGAAACAACCCAGATGTCCCTCAATGGAGGAATGTTAAAAAAAAATAACTGTGGTACATCTACACAATGGAATACTACTCAGCCATCAGAAACAACGATATCATGCAATTTGCAGCCAAATGGATGGAACTAGAGAAGCTCATCCTGAGTGAGCTGACCCATACTCAGAAAGATGCACATCGGATGTATTCACTTATCAGATTTTAGCCATATAGTACAGGATAACTATACTATAGCCAATGCACCAAAAGGAACAGGAACATAGACTTTGTTAGCTGTTAATGAGACATTTTGCCCTAGTGGTGCTGCCATTTAGGCCCCCAGTGTATGAAGAAGCTCTTAGCTCTCATATGACTGCTGAACTGGGGCGGGGGACTGATATGTAGGGACACTCCACTCCAGAGGATTAGGTCAGAAGGGAGGGGGTTAAAGGGTGGGACCGGGAGGGGTGGAAAGAGGGCACTGTGATAGAGATGTAACTTGAAGTAAATAAATAAACATTTAAAAATATAATTCTTATCTGACTTATTATGAAATGTTACCTAAAAGTATGGAATAGAAAGACTGATCAACAACATTTTATTACAGGCTGGTAGAAAATTGTGATAGTTTGTCTCAGTTATGAAGTTGACGAGAAGTAAAACCAGCGAGGAGACAGGCTTTGGGGCACTCTCTGAAGATGTTCTTGCACACTAATTGAGGTGGAAAGAGCTGCCCTGTAGGTGCCACCATCCTCCAGGCTGAGATTCTGTACTGAATACAAAGAAGAAGGGAGACTGAGCATCATCATCAGTGTCTTCTTGCTGGCTTTGGAGTAATGTGATCAGCCACCTCAAGCTCCTCCTGCCCTAACTTCTCTGCCACAAGTGACTGTACTCGGGACTGTGATCCAGAGTCAATCCATTTCCCTTAGACTCTTTATTTTTATTAAATGGAACAGTAACCGAGATATGTTAACTGTTAAATTAAATGCATCAAATGTTGTCATACTTGGTTCATTTGCAAACTCCCTACAAGTTAACAGGGAGTTGTAGTTCTTTCTATAAGTCTTGTCTTTTACAGCAATGCAATTTAGCTAAATATCAGATAGGAAGATGAAATTTAAGGATGAGACTAATTTCCCTAAAAGCGAAATGAAATTGTATTTCAAAATTCTCTAAAAATATACAACCTTCCTTAAAAATCTCTTGAATTATACATGAGAGTGAAAGCAAAAATATATGAAGTGAAGGTCTGAGGAGACAATGGCACCATAGTTTTGAATTTTCAGTCTGCTGTATAATTAAGTAGCATTTTTGTGTACCTTGTATTTCACCTGTATTTTGGGTTCTTGGTTCACTTTAAAGGAGCTGATACTAGTAAAACATGGATGTAGAAAGAGATGCAGCTAGGTTGGTATAAGAGTGGTTGCCTGTCATGCGCGAAGCCCTGGATTCGGTTCCCAGCACTGGGCTCAGCAGGCAGAGTCCAGAACTTCAAGGTCATGCTCTGCTAACAGCCTCCTCTGTGTTTTCAAGGCCAATTAGGAAATCATGGGATCCTGTCTCAAAAAACAAAATTAGCAAAAGGTATGACTTTGTGAATATACCTGCCCTGATTTGAGATTGAAAAACAAAATGTTTTTCTAGGAAACTCTAAGGTGGTTTCGATTTAGTCCATAATTTTAAATATTTATTTTTATATCAAATGAAGTGTGGAAAGGTTCAAGCAACTGCTGGTATGTCAAATGTACCCTACAATGTTACCAATCTTGAAGAAAGATGAAGCCGTCTGAACAAAAGGATCAAACGATCCCCACTGCTTGAAGCATTGTATACAGAAGTATGAATTTCTCTTTCTTCCCTTGCAGTCCTGGTGATCAACTCCAAGGCCTCCCACATGGGAGGTGAGTGCTTCTGCAGACCTATGTTTCTAACTCTGGAGGCCCAATTATTATACTCTGTGTCTTTTTGCTGGTGGATTTATACTGACTCTGTGAAGATTCTGTGGAAGAATCTGTGGCCCTTCACCCATGCTGTTCCAGACATGGGCTTTTGTTCAGCATTGACAAGTCAGCATTCTTTTGGTATATTCTTAACTTGTCTCAGTCTCCATTCAGTTTGCTCAGTACCTTACCTCACACTGCAGATTGTGGTAAATAGGTCTCACAGGTTTAAGAGAAGGACTTGGCTCTGCCTATGTCATTTTTGTGTATACATATTAATGACTGTATTTTGTTTTAATTACCTCTGATAACTAAGTGACGTTAATCATTGATTCATCCCAAGAAAAGTAGGGCCTGTAACTTCTCCATCTATCTCAGATATTTCTGTGTACCAACCAATTCACTGCATCAACTCTGAATAATATTAGCACGATTATCGGAAAGTTCTCCAGTACAGACCCCTTTCGTGTGATTTTCTTAGTACCTTCTACATGTAATAATCCGTTCACAGATTTTTATTTTCCCTGTTTTTTTTTTAATAGAATGCTTAAGGGGATAAATTACGGTCTTTTATATTATTTTGTATCTCATAAACTTGGGGAGTACTTGCCATGTAGTAATCTGTGCACTGAATAGAGCTGCATTGAACTGAACTGATAAACTCCTTGCTTTTAAAACCCAAGTGTTTCAGGCAGATGCTGGCCTGTCCTTCAGTGTAAATGAACCACTGCAGCTTGTCTACAGGAGGGACACTTTGGGGAAAAAGCTTTTCTCTTTTTAGCATGCTGTAAAGAGCACAGTCTCTTCTGTCTTATAGACATGATGTCCTGCTAAAATGAAATATTTTTCCCTCTGGGCTTAAGGACCAGTGAAGAGGCATGCTTAATTGTAAGAAAGAGTTGACTGCTCTGAAGTCGTCATGACCCTTCCGGCTCTGCTTCTCTCTGTAGAAAATCTCAGGAGATTCAAAGAGAATTGAAACCAAATGCATAAAGTCTGAGGACTTTGAGGTCTGTCTTTTATCTGCTAAGCAGTTATTTTGTTTGTACTGAGAAAAAAAAACTTGCTGGCAAGGGTTTGTTTACTTAATTATAAAATTATAATTGTTGTTAATATGTAACTATTTTCATAGTTAGAACATTAATTCCTACACAAGACCCCCTTATGTTGTGTACACCTTGATTCTGCTCTTTGAAGGTGCAAACATTTTCCCAAATGAGGAATGTAAGCCAAAGTTTAAAGTTTCCAAAGCTTTCCTCTGGGAGCTTTTGTTCAGATAGGCTGTCTAAATCTGTCATATTTAATAATTTAATTTTTCCTTTCCCACTTTTGCTATTTTCATTGATGTTCATTCTAAAACATATTATTTTTGTAAAAAATGACATCGTTGTCTTTTATTTTATTTTCTCATTTAATATATTTTTTATAATTATCTTATTATATGTTTATGGGAGTTTTGCCTACACCACATAAGTGCAGTGCCCACAGAGACTGGAAGAGGGCTGTAGATCCCCTGGAATTGAAGTTAAAGATGGCTGTGAGCTACTATGTGGGTGCAGGAAATCAAAATTGGATTTTCTGGAAAAAAACAACCAATGCTCTTAACTACTAAGCCATCTTCCCACCCCCTTGAGTTAATATATTGTAAAGATTTTTTTAAAACTACATCACATTTCTATATAGTCAAACTGAATATTTCAGACATATTTCCTTTTCTTTTCTAAAAAACTTGTTTCAATTTCAATTACAAGTAAAATCTGACTAACTGCCTTTCACTTAGTTCGTTGTTGTTACATGCTAAAACTTTTTAAGGGTGAGGGATGTAGCTCAATGGTATAGCATTTGTCTAGCATGCACAAGACCCTGGGTTCCATACCTGACATTGAAAATGAGTTGATTGTGTTTTATCCATTGCTTTCTGAGTTCTCAATAAGACTAGGATTCATTCTGTACGCATTCATATACATTGAACCATCATTTGCTTTCTGTTAGGATAATACACAGGTAGAATGTTAAAAACATCCTGCTAAAATTTTTTGGCAGTTGTCTAATGACAGCATTCCTGTGGTTTGCGTGGGAGTGTATTTCTGAGACCCAAAGCAGTGGATTCTGATTCAACTGATAGGTCTGGTGTAGAGGTTAGAAACAGATGTCCTTAATTACCACTTAGGGTCATTTTGATGAATAGTTGTCTTTATTTGAAAAAGAAAGAAGTTACCCTGAAAAATCTGATATTAAAGTAAGTATTAATTAGAGTAATTTTCTATGTTGACTTTAATTCACATATAAAGCTTTAGAAAGCTGGACTAACATTAGAAGGGGTGAATTTATTCATAGAATCATGACAAACATTGTAGAGCATTGCTAGTATTTCTGGCCTTGGTATAATTATAAGCAACAGTCCCCTTATGAGGCATAGTGAAGTGAAGTCCTTTGTGTAGATGTTTTAGTGCAAATATATCATTTACTATATTAGCAGTTAATGTCAATGAGAATAAGACATGGAAGAAAAATCAGGCGATGGGTTGAAATTTTAGGTTGCATGCTTGAGAGATAATTTCTGGCAAAAGAGACCTAATGTTAGCTTTGAAAACAAAATCAGTTTAACACAAAAGCAGTGAGGATCATCAAAACACTTAGTAAAATGTTATGTGTGAACAAGCCCTCATCTCTGATTAATCAGATTGAAACTGCTTCTGTGCTCATTTTCCCACCATCTTCCTGACAAGTCTTACCACTCTTCTGCAGTGGAAATCCTCATTCCATCTAGTTCCTTTGGTCATAAAGGAAAGGTCCAGATGAGGTCATCATCAGGTCAGACTCAGAATGAATTGGGAAGCCATCTCTCCAGTATATTACTCAGAACCAAACCAAGAACTGGTCAAACAGGGATGCTCTTGTCAGTGCCTTGCTTCCTGCAAGTTGTGGTTGTCAGAAAGTATTAAGCTCATCACTGTCCCAAAATCCATAGAAAGATAATCTTTTTTTTCCCCAAAATGCCATTGAGTTTATTTTGGCCTTCTACTGCTGCGCATGGGGCCTAACCTTGAGAATAGTTTGTATACCCTGTGAGGCTCTATTGGACAAAATTAATTTTTCCCTTATGAGAAGCTATCAATTAGAGATAGCTTGTAGGGATGTGGAATTATTTCCATTTCCATTCTCTCTCTTTTTTAAATTTCTTCAAATTACATCTCAATGGCAATCCCCTCCCTACTCCACCCTCCAGTCCCACCCTCCCAACCTCAACCCCCCATCCTCTTCCCTTTTTTTTTTCTTTTAAGTTTAAGGTATATCTTATTTCCCCCAACAGCTCCCCCTTTCAGTCCAACAAATGGCTCTTTCTCTTATAATACTAGATACAATACAAAACAGCAGAGGTAATTAGGCCACAGTTATGAGGGTTATATGGCTTAACGTACATTCCCAATGTCCAGTCCATATGTATTTGGCACCTGACTTTAACTTTCTACTATCTAACCATCTCCATGAGTTTAAAGTTCTATATCTAACTCAACATTCATACTAACTTGCAACACAATTTTAAAAGGATCTTCCGAGATCTATAACACTCTTTTGACTCCTAAACAACTCAAAATTTAATTATGAGACTCTAGCTATCTATTCTTCAACCACCTCAGAGACCTGAGAGGGATAAATATATCTGATTTTATGGGAACTACAGGGCCTGCAGCTTCCAAAACTAAGAAATGACATACCAGTGGCTGCCTGGACAGTTCCCATTTTCTCTCCATACATCACAGCATCACTCTTCAGTTGTTTGGCCCCGTTTCTCTGACAGACATTGATTGTAGAGCAGGAATTATGAAGGACTTACCTACCCTGTCTTGCAGAGCTAGGCTGTCGACTTACCTGCTTCCAAGTTTTGTCCTTTTTGGACAGCATTCTGTCTACAGTTGGAGCAAGGGGCTTTTCCTACCAAGAAATAGGCTTGCAACTAATTCAATCATCTCCCACTGGAGATTATTTGATGCTCATCTTTTCTCGGAGTAGAATAGAGGGTGCTGTCAGTAGTTGATATGTCTCAATATAAAAAAAAATCTAAAGTTAAGAAAACATTGTTGAATGCCATATTCTGTAGATCTCTTGAGGTTTTTGAAGAGACCCTATCCATCTCTTATATTAGGGTAAGCAGATGTTGTTTGTCTCTTAGCAGCTTTATTTCTGAATAGCTTAGAAAATAACTAAAATAGACTGTCCTAGTACCTAACACAATGACAGGCTTGCATGACTATTAGTTTGCATTTCTTAATTATCCTAAACAGTTTATGACAAGTAGTAGCAAAAGGCCAAAACTTCACATTTCATTTTTTTTCTCTAGGGTGGGGTGTCCCTATATAACAGTCCCTCATCTCACTTCAGAGGTTGTATGAGGGCCAAGAGCCTCCTCATTCATTGGGGGGTCTACGAGGCAGTACCACCAGTGAAAAGTGTCTCATTGCCCAGGAGAGAGAACTAAAAAACAAACAAACAAATAAGCAGACAAACAGATAAACAAAGAATAAAAAAATAGAAAAAAATTAAAATTAAAATTAAAAGATAAAAAATAAAAAGTCTATGTCCATGTTCCCTTTGGTGTGTTAGTTGTAGTATCGATATCCTCTACTTTATAGCTAAAATCCTACTATAAGTGAATAGATGCCATATGCATCCTTCTGAGTCTGGGTTAGCTCACTCAGGATGAGCTTTTCTAGTTCCATCCATTTGGCTGCAAGTTGCATAATTTCATTGTTCCTGATAGCTGAATAATATCCCATTGTGTAGATGTACTACAGTTTTCAACCCATTCTTTGGTTGAGGGACATCTGGGTTGTTTCCACTTTCTAGCTATTACAAATAAGGCTGCTATGAACATAGATGAGGAAACTTCCTTATGATTACATGAGGAGACATTTGGGAGTATACCCAGAAGTGGTATGGCTGGGTCCTGAGGCAAAGCTATTCCAAGTTTTCTAAGATATCGCCAGACTGACCTCCATAGTGGTTGCACAAGCCTGCATTCCCACCAGCAATGGAGTAGGGTACCCCTTTCTCCACACCCTCGACAGCATGTGCTGTCATTTGAGCTTTTGATCTTAGCCATTCTGACAGGTGTGAGATAGAATCTCAGAGTCGTCTTGAGTTGCATTTCTCTGATGATTAAGGATGCTGAGCATTTCTTCAAGTGTCTCTCAGCCATTAGGGATTCCTCCTTTGTGAATTCTCTATATAGATCCATCCCCCATTTTTTGATTGGATTATTTGGTTTCTTGGCATTTAATTTCTTGAGTTCTTTGTAGATTTTGTATATTAGCCCTCTGTCAGATGTGGGGTTGGTGAAGATTTTCTCCCAGTCTATAGGCTGCCGTTTTGTTCAAATGACAGTGTCTTTTGCTTTACAGAAGCTTTTCAGTTTCATGAGGTCCCATTTATTGATTGTTGATCTCAAGTCCTGAGCTGTTGGTGTTCTGTTCAGGAAGTTGTCACATGTGCCAATTAGTTCGAGGGTTTCTCCCACTTTATCTTCTAGTAGATTTAGTGTGACCTGCCTTATGTTAAGGTCTTTGATCCACTTGGACTTAAGTTTTGTACAGGGTGATAAGTATGGGTCTAATTTCATTCTTTTACAAGTGGACATCCAGTTGGACCAGCACCATTTGTTGAAGATGCTGTCCTTCTTCCATTGTGCTGTTTTGGCTTCTTTGTCAAAAATTAGGTGGTCATAAGTGTGTGGGTCTATTTCTGGATCTTCAATTTGATTTCATTGACCTACTGGTCTGTTTCTATACCAATACCATGCTGGTTTTACAACTATTGCTCTGTAGTACAGCTTGAAATCTGGGATGGTGATCCCTCCAGATGTTGTTTTAATTGTTCAGAAATGATTTAGCTATTCTGGGCTTTTTGTTGTTCCATATGAAATTAAGGATAGCTCTTTCCAAGTCTATAAAAAATTGTGTTGGTATTTTGATAGGAATTGCATTGAATCTATATATTGCTTTTGGTAGGATAGCCATTTTTATTATGTTGATCCTACCTATCCATGAGCATGGGAGATCTTTTCATCTTCTAAAGGCCTCTTCCATTTCTTTCTCAAGGGCTTGAAGTTCTTGTTGTACAGGTCCTTTACTTGCTTGGTTAGAGTTACCCCTAGGTATTTTATGTTGCTTGTGGCTATTGTGAAGGGGATTGTTTCCCTTATTTCTTTCTCAGCCCATTTGTTGTTGTATAAAGAATGGGTTCTGATTTTTTGGAATTAATTTTGTATCTGGCCAATTTGCTGAAGGTGTTTTTCAGCTGTAAGAGTTCTCTGGTGGAACTTTTGGGGTCGCTTATGTATACTATCATATCATCTGCAAATAGGGATAATTTGACTTCTTCATTTCCAGTATTTATCCCCTTGATCTCCTTTAGTTGTCTTATTGCTCTAGTAAGAACTTCAAGTACTATATTGAAGAGATATGGTTAAAGTGGACATCCTTGTCTTGTCCCTGAGTTTAGAGGAAATGCTTCAAGTTTCTCTCCATTTAATTTGATGTTGGCCACTGGCCTGCTTTATATTGCCTTTATTATTTTTAGGTACAGTCCTTGTATGCCCGTTTTCTCCAGAACTTTTAGCATGAAGGGGTGTTGGATTTTGTCAACTACTTTTTCTGCATCTAGTGAGATTATCATGTGTTTTTTTCTTTCATCTTGTTTTTATGGTTAATTACGTTGATAGACTTTCATATGTTGAAACATCCCTGCATTCCTGGGATGAAGCCTACTTGATGATGGTGTATGATACTTTTGATGTGTTTTGAATTCGGTTTGCTCTTATTTTATTAAGTATTTTTGCATCTATGTTCATGAGGGAGATTGGTCTGAAGTTCTCTTTCTTTGTTGGGTCTTTGTGTGGTTTAGGAATGAGGGTGACTGTGGCCTCATATAATGAGTTTGGCAATGTTCTTTCACATTCTCTTTTGTCAAAGAGTTTGAAGAGTATTGGTATTAGTTCCTCTTTGAAGGTCTGGAAGAATTCCGTGCTAAAGCCATCTGGCCCTGGGCTCTTTTTTGTTGGGAGATTTTTAATGACTGTTTCTATTTCCTTAGGGGTTATAGGGCTGTTTAATCTGTTTATCTGATTTGATTTAGCTTCGGTAGGTGAATCTATCTAGAAAATTGTCCATTTCACTTAAGTTTTCAAATTTGGTGGAGTGTAGATTTTTTAAAGTAGGATCCAAATATTCTCTGGATTTCCTCAATGTCTGTTGTTATTTCACCCTTTTCATTTCTGATTTTGTTGATTTGTGTTTTCTCCCTCTGTCTTTCAGTTAATTTGGCTAAGGGTCTGTCTATTTTGTTGATTTTCTCGAAGAACCAACTCTTGGTTTCATTGATTCTTTGTATAGTTCTTTTTGTTTCTAAGTTGTTGATTTCAGCCCTAAGTTTGATGATCTCCTGCCTTCTGCTCCTCTTGGGAGTGTATGCTTCTTTTTTTTTTTTTTTCTAATTCACACAGTTTAGCTGTTAATTGGATAATATGAGCTTTCACAATTTTCTTTTTGAAGGGATTTAGTGCTATGAAATTTCCTCGTATCACAGCTTTCATTGTGTCCCATAGGTTTGGGTATGCTGTGTCTTCATTTTCATTGGATTTTAAGAAATCTTTGATTTCCTTTTTTATTTCTTCCCTGACCCAGTTGTACTCTAGTAAAGAGTTGTTCAATTTCCATGTGAGTGTAGACTTTCTGTTGATTCTTTTGCTATTGAAGTCCAGCTTTATTCCATGGTGGTCTAATAAGATACAAGGGGTTATTTCAATTTTCTTGTATCTGTTGAGGCTATCTTTGTGTCCAATTATATGGTCGATTTTGGAGTAGGTTCCATGAGGTGCTAAGAAGATTTGTGTTTGGGTGAAATGTTCTGTAGATACCTGTTAGGTCCATTTGGCTCATGATCTCTGTTAGACTCATTATTTCTCTGTTTGGCTTCTGTCTTGATGATCTGTCCATAGTTGTGAGTGGGGTGTTGAAGTCTCCCACTATTAAAGTGTTTGGATCGATGTGCGATTTAAATTTTAGAAGCGTTTATATTATAAATGTAGGTGCCTTTGTATTTGGGGCATAGATGTTCAATATTGAGATATTCTCTTGGTGGATATTTCCTTCAATGAGTATGTAATGCCCTTCTCTGTCTTTTTTTTTTATTAACTTCAATTGGAAGTCTATTTTATTTGATATTAGGGTGGCTACTCCAGCTTGTTTCCTGGGTCCATTTGCTTGGAAAATCTTTTCCCAGTTCTTTACTCTGAGATAGTGTTTATCTTCAATAGTGAGATGTGTTTCTTGTATACAGCAAAAAGATGGGTCTTGTTTATGGATCCAGTCTGTAAGTCTGTGTCTTTTTATTGGCAAGTTGAGTCCATTGATGTTGATGGATATTAGTGACCAGGGGTTGTTATTTCCCATTATTTTGGTATAGCTGTTCGTCTTGTGTTTCTTTTTGTTTAGTTGCTGTGGAGGTTTCTATTTCCTCTGTTTTCTTGGGTGTAGTTATCTTCTCTGTGTTGGAATTTTCCTTGTAGGATCTTCTGTAGGGCTGGGTTTGTGGGTAGATATTGTTTAAATTTGATTTTGTCATGGAATATCTTGTTTTCTCCATCTACGTTGATAGAGATTTTTGCTGCGTATAGTAGTCTGGCTGGTCACCTATGTTCTCTCAGGGTTTGAAGTACATATTTCCAGGCCTTTCTAGCTTTTAAAGTTTCTGAGGAGAAGTCAGGTGTAATTCTGCTGGGTCTGCCATTGTATGTGACTTAGCCTTTTTCTCTTACAACTTTTAATCTCCTTTCTTTGTTCTCTACATTTGGAGTTTCAATTATTATGTGGCCTGAGGAGTTTCTTTTCTGATCTAATCTGTTTGATGTTCTGTAAGCCTCTTGGATTTTTATTGGCATCTCTTTCTTTAGGTTTGGGAAGTTTTCTTCTATGATTTTGTTGAACATATTTCCTGGACCATGAAGTTGGGCATCTTCTCTTTCCTCTATGCCTATAATTCTTAGGTTCCGTCTTTTCCTTGATTCCTTGATTTCTTGGATATTGTGGGTGAGAAATTTTTTTAGCTTTCTCATTTTCTTTGGATGTTGTATTGGTTTCTTCCATCGAATCTTGCATGCCTGAGATCCTATCTTCCATCTCTTAAATCCTATTTTTGGTACTCAAATCCATAGTTCCTGTTCTCTTCCCTTGATTCTCCATTTCCATTTTTAACTCTGACTGTGTTTTCTTTATTGTTTCCATCTCCGTTTTCATATCTTGAGTGATTCTATTTGTTTTGTTCATTTCCTGCTCCAGTTTCCTTGTCTTTGCCTGGAAGTCTTCTATTGCCCTCTCTTTTTCTTGGTCAAAGTGAGCCACCTTGTTCTGAAGTTCTGTAATGGTGTTTTCCATTGCTTTTGTATGTGCAATTGTGGCTTCTTTGAATTCCTTCATAGATTTAAGTTCTTCTTGAAGGGACTCTATCACTTTCCATAATGTAGCATTGTCCTCGTTTTCATGTGTTTCAGCTTTGGTGAGGTGGTCCAGGCTGGATGAAATAGTATTGCTTTCTTTTGTTGGAGTCATTCAGCTCTGTTTTTGTTTTTGTTTTTGTTTTTGTTTTTTTGGGTCTGGGGCCTCTGGCCATTGGAAATTTCTAGCTGTCTTCTGGACTTGGGTCCATAGGGGCGTTTTGGTGTAGGAGTCAAATTGTCTTACTCCACCCCTGTAAGGTGAGTCATTCAGCCCTGCTTCCTAGGTGGAGACCTAACTAATCCAGGGGGTGGAGCCATGTACACATAAGCTCTGGTTCCCAGCTGAAAAGGCCAGTACTAGTAAAAAAGTCCGATAGTCAGCAATTTCAAATACCTCACAGTTTTCCCAGGGTTAGCTTCTGTGGTGGGTAAATCTGCCTTCATCCCCAATAGCCTTTCCCTTCCCATGGCCCGGGTCTGGAAACTAGCAAGTGACATCACGACCGACTAAGCTCCCATATAGTGCAGTGGGTTGCAATCTGCAGCCTGATGGCCCTCTGCAGGTGAGCTGAGTGCACTTCCAAGGGTTGCAACCTTTCACCAGACAGCTGGATGGTCTGTGCGAGACCTGGGGGTGCCCAGCAGGCTGGAGATTATCTCTGCATGGGGTCTGAATCTGCCTGCTGGGTATTAGATTGGAACTTACCCCGTGTGTCTCTCCTGGTGGGGGAGGGGGATCCTGATTCCCGGATTCAGCGGCTTCCTTGGGTGTCCAAGAGTGGGAGGGAGCGTCCTGCCCAGGGACCCCCAGTGGTCCCTGGGTAGTTGGGTGAGACCTAGGGGGTCGAGCCCCCCAGGCCTGTTTGTTTGTACAGTGTCCTGCAACACCCGCTGCCCTGTGACTATTTCCCCCAAATCAAAATATGTCTGAGTGGGCCGCCGCCATCTTGGATCCCAGAAAGATAATCTTAACTGTTCATGTTTTGTACTTATTTCTTGACCCTATCCAAGGCACTGGTACAAAAAGTACTAGGCAGGGTGAATAACTTAACTTCTGCAGAGATGGATTAAGAGACTCAAGATGAACATAAACACTGTGCAAAGGTGACATCCTCTTAGACCACGATGCCTCTTAGCTCATCAGACTCCATGCAATAGCCATTAATACCCAGTTTAGTTTTAGTAAACCCCTTCTTTCTCTGAGTATGTGTTATAAACATATTTTGCTTACAGACTAGAGAAGTCTCATTGGAAATATATGATATGACTCCACGGAGAATAAACCCCATTGAGAGAGAGAACCTGTCTTTGTGTGAGAAATAAATTTCCTTCTTTATGGCCTAGGCTATTTAGCTCGATTATGAAGTATCAGTTGGCATCTTGCCAACTCATATGATCTCTGGCTAAATAAAAGCTGCCATTGAACAGAGGGAAGTTTGGGATCAGTTGCCTATTTTAAATAAAATATAGAGGAAAGTAGAAATTTTCAAATCATACACCTTATCCTGTTTGTTGATTAGGATATTGTGTTCTGTTTTATTTAATTGTGTGGTTTGTTTTACATTCATTTTCAGTTCTTAACTACATCTTCTTAATCTACACTCCACTCTGGATGAAGCCTGCCCTGGATCTCATAGGAGCTTTTGAAATGGGGACATTTGCAGTAGGAGTTCAGAGGGTTTTGATATATCCATGTTCAATAGAGAATAAGACCTATGAATAGATATTTTCAATTTGAAAACAGTAGCTCAAAAAAAAAAAAAGAAAACAGTAGCTCTTCCTAAATTTTGTGTTTCAAATGCTGCTTCCAGATTTGATCTACTTACATGGTTCTCTGAGTTGTTCATTTCAACATTGTTCTTCACTCTAGTTCCATTGTATTTTTATTTTGCATTTGCTTTGTTAGTACTTTTGTACAAGTCCTTTTTAATGATCGTGTATTATTTTATTTACATGTATAAAAGATGAATTGAAATACAAATTGCGATGTTTGAGAGTCAGGTTAGTGTTTTAAGGTTTAAGACTATTCTACTTTTTCTTTATTCATGATATTACATATAAAATTGTGATTCTGGTTTGAAGTACATACATTTTCACATCATATCCTGCTGTTAGTAATTAAGGAAGGGATCCCTTTATTCAAACAAATCACTGAGCAACAATATTTTTAAAAGATGCATGCTGAGTTGACTGATTTTCCTTCTGCCTCAATAATGAGGCCTCCTAAATGAAAGTGATGCTTATAACAAGAAATGATGGTTATGGAATAATTTGGAGCACTTCTGCATTGACTTTGAGATTCTAAAGAAATTTTTTCTGGACTTTTCTGTTCTCTCTCTTGCTCTCTTTTTTTCTTTATCTAGGAGCTAGGATCTGGGAGAGTCTGATTCTTAATGTAAGCACCGAGATAATAAAATTCCCTGCTAATGAATAATTAGAGACCAGGTAGCTGTGCTTTGTTCTGAACAATTGTGAGTCATAGTATCTGAGTTTAAGTTTTCACATTAAAAAAATACTCAGATAAGTCTTTCCTTCACTGGAGTTTGAGAACTATTTATCACCACTTCTTATTTATGTATATCTTTTATATATATATATATATAAGTACTTTATTTTTTTTCTTCAAGTTACATCTCAGTCACAAACCCTTCCCTAATCCCCCTTCCTGTCCCACCCTTCCACCCTCTTCCCCCCCAACAGCTTCCCTTTTCAATCCAACAAATGGTTCTTTCTCTTATAACAGTAAATTCTATACAAAACAGCAGAATTAAATATGCCACATTTATGAGAGTTAAATGGCTCAGTATACCTTCCCAATGTCCAGTTCATACATATTTGGCCCCTGACTTTAACCTTCTACCTTCTAACCATCTCCATGAGTTTAAAGTTCTATAACTGACTTAGCTTTCATACTAACTTGCATCACTATTATAACCATCTTCTTAGATCTAGAACGCCCTCTTGATTCCTAAACAACTCAAAATTTAGCTATGAGACTCAAGCTGTCTATTCATCAACCACCTTAGAGAGCTGAGAAGGATAAATATATCTGATTATATAGGAAGTGCAGGGCCTGCAGCTTCCAATACTAAGATTATAGTTGGCCACAATGGTATTGACCCTTGTATATGGACGCAATATTAAGATTGTATTGGTCCTCATAGGCATTGATCTTTGTATATTGATACAAAATTAAGAGTATATTTAGCCATATTTGAATAGATCTTTGTATATTGATACAAAATTAAAGGTAACGCTTCCTAATGGTATCATACCTAGAGATACTTAAAAATGAAATGTGAAGCTCTGGCCTCTTGATACCAACCGTCTTAAACTGTTTAGGATAGTTAAGAAAAACAAACTCCTAGTCATGCATGCATGTCACCTTGTTAGCTACTATGACAGTCTATCACAGATATTCTCTAAGCTATTCAGTAATCAAGTTGTTAAGAGACAAGCAACATTTGCTTATCTAAATACAAGAGATAGACAGGGCATCTTCAAAAACCCCAAGAGATCTTCAGAATATGGCATTCAAAGATGTGGTCTTAAATTAAGATTTTTTTTTGATATTGTGACATATCAGCTCCTGACAGCACCCCCTATTCTACTCCAAGTAGAAGATAAGCATCGAAGAATCTCCAGTGTGAGATGGTTGAATTAGTGGCAAGCCTATCTCTTGGCATGTAAAAACTCCTTGCTTCAACTGCAGACAGACTGCTGTCCAAAAAGAACAAAACTTGGTAGCAGGGAAGTCGACAGCCTAACTCTGCCAAGACAGGGTAGGTAAGTCCTTCATAATCCCTGCTCTACAATAAATGTCTGTCAGAGAAACAGGACCAAAAGGCTGAAGACTGATGCTGGAATGTATGGAGAGAAAATGGGAACTGTCCAGGTAGTCACTGGTTTGTCATTTATTTATGTATATCTTACAGCTACTAACCTTCAAACTCAGATATTTTCTTCTTTTTATGTCTGGGACATTCCCTGTGAGTAACCTTAAAAACAAGTGTATTCATCAGTCCTGCATCACTATAACCAAATAGCCATGACAATGAGCTTATAAAGAGTAAAGCTTTAAGTTACATCACAGTTTGGAAGATTTCTTTCCGTGATTGATTTGTTTCATTGCTTCAAGCATGCAGCACATAATAGCTTGAGTAGTTTGGTAGGGTAAAATCACTCACCTCATAGATATATAGAGAGAAGCAAAAGGGAGAGGAAATTGGGTTCCTCAACCAGCTTCAACAGCAGTGCCCTAGTAGCCTTGTTTCTCAAAGACTTCAACTTCTCATCAATGTGTCATGCTAAAGACCAACACCTCCCTCCCTCTCCCTCTCACCTTCCCTCCCTCCCTTCCTCACCCCCACCTTATTATTTTTGAAATTGAACTATTTGAGACTGAACTCATGTATCCTAGGCAAACATTCTGTCACCGAGCTACAGGATACATAAGACTCAAACTATGTAAACACCATAACGCTGTATAGTTTACAACTGAACATTACATTTCTTCTGGTATATCCTTCTGTTCCTCTTGCCCCAGCAAAGTGTCCATTATGTTTCATATCCTGCCTACTAACCTTACCTCTGGAAGGCTGAGACAGAACCAATCAGTTCTTAAGACTCTCCTCTAGCTGGGCACTTAGCTCCCATGTGTATTTCATGTATTATTATATTTTCAGCTTTACTTACGTTCAAGCTAATTTTGTTGTAATAAGGTCCATGAAGATTTAACAGAATGCCGTACATCACAGAAAGCATTCTCCAGGTTCTCAGGTTGCACAAATTGTTCCTGGTTTGAGAAACTAGCTGTTCCATTATATTAACCTTCACCACACTGCACTGTATTTTCACGGCATTTATAATAGACCCCTCACTTGACTATGGGTATCTCAGGAGCAGGGTTCTTATATGAATTGAATTATATTTTGGGCTATAGCAATAATCAAGCACAACATAGATACTTGTTATATTGAGAGGAACTGAGAAAACCACAGCTTCTGGCCAGATAGTGCCTTTGATACCACAGCCATTTTTGTGATCCTTTTCTTCGTAATTCTCAGCTGTTGGATAATAATATATTACGAATAGAAAAGCCCCAAGAACACTCTGTTCTCTGAGTCGATGAAATTTACTTTAATGTTTCAAAGAGCTTCTATTTTCTTTTGACTTAATGAAAGTCTACAATTTAAAATAAGCTAATTATTGTTGAACTTCAGTTTTCAACTTTAGCAAACTAAAATGAGTTTTAAAAAAAATCTGGAGTCAAGCTTCTGGCCTAACAATAGCAATCATTTTCTTTTCACTCACTAAATGTCAGAACAATGAGATATTTTTTCCTGGAAGTTCATTATTCTAAAGTCTGTATATGTGTGTGTGTGTGTGTGTGTGTGTGTGTGTGTGTGTACATATGTATATATATGTATATATATATAATGTAAAACAAAGACTGCATTTATATCTATGAATATGCATTTATGTGCATCAGCAAAACAAGATCCTCTAACATAAGCTTAAATATCAAAAGCATATAATTGCAAAATACACTGAAACTAAATAAATTTTCATAGAATTTCTGAATCATAGATGTTTTCAAAATTCGAAAGGCAATAAATAAATTTTAGAAAGAAAAGGAGAAGAAAAGCCCATCATCTTTTTCTGCCTTAGTATCAACATTATGCTCCAGCTGGGGAAGATTGTCGGAATAGGACACACTGCTTTTGTGGAAGATCCAGGCTCTGTTCCCAGCACCAATGTCAGACATCTCACAACTGCCTGCAATGCTAGCTCCAGAGGATGGGATGACCGGCCTGTTTTAGCCTCTTTGGGAACCAACTTTCATAAGTAAACACCACCCTCAGACTAACATATTTACATAAATAAAAATAAAAAAAATTAAAAATAAATCTTAAAAACCTAACATATGTCCTATGATATAGGTATAGCTTAAAGTTAAAACTGATATCTCTCTAAGTTATCATTTTTTAGTTCTAGGTATAGTTTAATAATTAAAATTAATAACTATCTAAGTCATCATTTCTTAATTCTAGGTATAGTTTAATAATTAAAACTAATAACTATGTAAGTTATCATTTCTAAATTCTAGGTATAGTATAATAATTAAAACCAATAACTATCAATGTTATCATTTCTTAGTTGACTTTTTACATAATTATTGTTGAAGGTAAACTGGTAGAGATTTGGTAGAATATTTGATAAAATGTATGAAAATAATTATTTTCATTGAAATATTTTAAAATGTTGCAATTAAAATTTATTTCTTTGTTATAATAAAAGTATGTAATAAAAACTTTATAACTTTATTTAGACATATAGTGAATTAATGGTTTTTGAAGGCAGTTTTCACCCAGTTTTTAACTGTGATTATGCTAAGTCCATTAACTACCTTTTGAAGTGATGGATCTGGATTGGATGATTAATCATTTAGACTCACAAAATCCAGAGACATCATGGAGCAAATCAATAAAGCTTCCTGAAACACAAGCCCCACACTAAGCACTGTGAAGGTTTTACAAGTATGAAATAAGATCGTACAATTCACAGGAACCTCTGTGTTGCCTTCCCTTTGCAGTATGTCTTGTAAAATGATGTCAGTCCCATTCACACTTCTCATCAAAGAGGAGGTGGAGTGATGGAAGAAATGATTAGCTATCATATCATTTTTTAAATGGAAGCAATTTGCTTTCTCTTAGCAGCAATGATTTCTTATTATCAGTGTTTATGTCTGTCTATCTGTCTGCCTATTTGCACAAAAGAGTTGATGAAATGGCTTTTGAATTGCATATGCTATCACAATTCTGACAGTGCAGAAATTGCACTGCAACATTTCCATACACACTCCTTGATTCCATATGCACTCCTTTAATGACACTCGTTCTCTGACAGCCATTGTCGCTCCATCTTGCAGGAAGGGACCAGTCAGGTACTCTACTTTCAGGTTTACGAAAATAAATCATCCTTTGTACACCTAGTCACTGACGGGGTTTTAATATGGTAGTTACTAGATTTATTATCTTTTTTTCAAATGTATGTGAAGTCAAATTTAAAATATCTAATGAACTAAAGAACATAAGGATCATATAGATACCTTTCTATTATTTCTGATTATTGAATTGGTGGAACATCTACATTTGAATTCACTTTGTCTCAGTCGATAAAATATTTATCAAATGCTGATTAGTTCTATTCTGTCTAGAGGACTTACTCCTCTGTTGTATCTATAAGCTGCTCCATTCTGCCATGTTAGGTTTCTGTAAAAGGATCATACGGGGCAGTATTTGTTACGTGTGTAGTTTCATGTTCGTGAGTCCCCTTTAGCATGACGGCATCTTTGTTGTTAGGAGATTTATTTTTACAGTAGCTCAGAGGCCTTGTAGCTTCTGGCCTTCATTGTTCATCTTGGAGCACTGTGTGCTGAAGCTGAAACTTTTAATTATCCAATATATTTATTAATAACCATAAACACTTATAACAAATATAAACACTTGCTTAACTACTATCCCTAAGAATGACTATAACCCCTGTTACCTAACAAGTAAACTTATTAATACCTATAACAACTATTATCTAACAACTAATCCTAACATTTTAGAAGGATACAGTCTCTGGGGCAGGTCCAGGTCCTCAGTTGTCAGGAACACGTCAAGAGTAGATCCTTTAAGGCACTTAGTCAACAGTCTTTCTTCAGGAATATCTCAGATGTATATCCTTTAGGGTAAATTGGCCATGGCACCTTCACTTTAAATGAGGCTTGAGGTCATCTTTTCTCTGGAAGGCCTCAGCTGTACATAAGTCAATTTATACAGTTTGCATTAGCCACTCAGCCGCTCTTCCTCAGTCTTTGAGGCTGGCCACAGTTCCATTCAGCCCACTGAACTGGTTGAATCCCTACAGGCAAAAGCTGTACCCCATGGTTTAGTCCTTGGCCTTTTGCTGCTTTACTGAGGTCTTCTCTGATGACCAGCTTCTTTCTGCCTCAGGAAGAGGTGGCCATAATTTTTAAGTTCTGTTTGAAATCAGCTTCTCAGTCCACCAGCATTTTCTCCATCAGATGATACAAACTGCTTTGCATCTCCTATGAGATGCATTCTCCAGCATGGGGAATCTCTAGCACAAGGGCCCCTCTGGCTCCACACACTTCATCCTTAAATAGGGTCAGTCTCTCCTTGTTCCTTCTGACTTCAACCTAATCTGGGCTATGCCCACTTCTTAAGGCTATTAGCAGCTGAAAACAATGCCAGGCCATACACCTTTTTTTTTTTTTAGTCTATATGCTGCTATACCAATTGTCCATAGCCAAGTTGATCTTCATACCCCATATTAAGAGACTGCATCAGAAGCCTCTAGATATTCACTAAATCTAGTTTATATTAATCTAACCCCCCTACAGTGTGTTGACTTCTTCTTTTAAGTCCTAGAATCCAGCTGAGTCTGGCACATTTATTTTTCATCGTGCTTTGCACCGATTAGCAGATCGGCTTCCTCTTGTGAAGAACTACAAAAATCTTCATGGGAACAATGAAGATAGAGAAGAGCACCACAGTTAATGCAACTGCTTTGAAAGGCAAACTTCTGGTTATCCATGTCACACTTACTGTCAACTGATTATCAGTGTATAGTCTCCCTCAATACATGTGTTAGTAAGTCTTCCTTGTTTATATAAAGATAACATTTTTATTAAAATATTTTATGTTTTCTGAGGAAAGTTATGATTTTTCTATTGTTTGCTTTGATCTTCTCACTTCTCAAACAAAACTGACAGACACATCTCAGGAAAACAAGAAGTGGAGATCTATGGATGATGGATCTATTTGTGCAGAAAACAAAGTGATCCCAGGGAGATTTTATGGGTAGGACTGTCTAAGTGTTTGCTTGCTCACTGTGTGAGATCACAGGTAGTAGAATTTATACAGATCATGAAAGGCACAAATAGTGTGCTTCTGGATATAAAGGATGACTGTGGATGCTCACTAGGTTATAGAAGAGAAAGAAGAATGAAGGTCAGAGAACCCAGTGCTATGAGCTCACAGAAAGGCAATGACTCAGAAAACTACATTGACCTTGGTGTTAGTAAGCAAATCAGAAGTTGACTGTGAGACTCTGATAATAGTGGCAATGGAAATTCTAGAAATAAACACAGGAACAGAAATCATGGCAGCCAAGCCATATACATATGGTAACACATGTGTCCTTTGCAGAATGATGACAATCATAATCAGTGAGTCAGGATAATGGAGATGTCTTGATATAGTCATGAAGACAAGGTAAGATTTTAGACTCTGTTTTTTTTTATTATTATTATTTCTTAAGCTGTTGGAGTTAAGTAAGACTTGGGCTACCCTAGTAAAATGATAACATCATTAGGGGAGTAAAACTGAACATATTCTTGTGCTTCGTGTTTTGTGGAAACAAGTTATCTATATTAATATATGTAAATTTAATTACTGTGAAGTTTCCCCTTAGAGTCTTTGGGAAATATTTTTTCTCGGGTTTTCCCTTTTGTATTTAGGAAATTCTGTTACCCGTTCTTAAAAGTCAAGGCCAACAAAGAAGTTTCAGAAAATAATTGACTAAACATATCACGCTAGGCCTTCTATGAGCAATTGTTCATCCAGATGGAATCATATTCAGATGAGTACTGGGCAAGCATTTCTTAGAAACATCTCTGATTCAGATGGACAGAGATATGTAATTTATGGTAGTATCTTGTGTTTGTATGTGTGTGTATTGGTCTTTGGAGGCAGCAGAGTGCTAACGATGAAACACTGAAGGTGTTAAAAGAATTCACATGCCAGGGGGTTTTGCCCTGGTGCAGAAAGAGCCTAGTAACTGTAGGCTGCCTGGTTCAGAAGGTTCAGAAAATAGGGTGCTCTCTTTCCTGCCTGTAATAAAAGGCCCTAACACTCCTCTACAAAAAGGTAGGGCAGTAAGATATCCATTAGAAATTTTTGTTCATAATTAGTAATGAATTATATGCAAAGCATTTTGATCCTCATAGTCAAACAAATATGGACAGCCATTGGGAAATGTGATTGGAAAAGAAAAATACCCTTTGATAGTAATGGAAGGAAAGGGGAAATCCATTAAAGATTGCCAGTTAGATTCATTGATTTATTTAATTTCTGTTTGTTGTTTGCAACATTTCTTCCTCCTAGGTATGGGATAGAGAAAAATGGGAGACTAGATGGCCAGAACTCACTCAGAAAGACAAGGAAATCACAACACTGACCTTAACCTTTAGTCTTGTTTTTGAAAGAGATTCTGGGTCTAAAACCTGCCTTGCTTAAGAAGAATTCAGTTTTCAAGGCTTTACCTCAAGGGAGAGTGAGAGCTGAGAAAGGAGGCAGAAGTTAGGGAGAGACCTTGATTCTGAATCTCTTGACAATTTTATTTTGGAGTAATATTTCATGATACCAACACTTTCAAAGTAATTTTTTTTAGACTAAGGATGGGGCAAAAAGTCTTGCCATAATTGTCTTACAACATTTATGAGTTTCTTGACTATACTACAATTATTTTGTGTGACTCTTTGTATGTTCACAATACCAGAGTAGATTCACACAGGACAGGGAAGAGAATATCTAAGTCTATTACATTAGTTTTCCTTTAGACAGGAAAATCTTGTCTTTCTAATTTATTAATATGAAACAAGGATGTAGCATCCCTAAAAATAGAATAAATGTTCTATTTATTCATCTCTATTTTAATATACTTTTCTTTATTCTTTGAGAATTTCAAGCTTGTATTTTTATTATATCTAACCCCTTCCACCCTCCAGCTTTCCAAACCCCTCCCTATCACATCTCCCACTCAAATTCATTCCCTCTTTTTTTTTAACCATTAAATCCAATTAGTGCTGCCCATATGCACATACATGTAGCCTCACTGACACAGATAACCTCTCAAGAGCCACATCCCTAAGGAAACCCGACTCAGTCTCCTCCACCAGGCATGACTTGCCAGTACCTCCTCCTTAAGGGTGGGACTTCCCAGGCTCTGCTGCATCCATGCTGGAAGTTTGACTGCCTGAGCTATTTCTGCAGCCCAATTACTGAATCTCCATCTTTCCTTCATGTAGGTATCTAATCTTCTCTCCAGCTATTAATGGGGAATGTTGTTAAATTTCCATTGATTCCTTTTAATTTTTCCTTTTTTTTCTGATGACGTCATTCATCTAGCCTTTTCAGTTTTCACCTTCATGCCCTTTCCCAAGTCAATGTCACCATTCTAGCTTCATTCTGATCTGTAATTGCAGCCGCCCTTATATTTGTCCTTCTCAGTCCTCCAGGCACATCTCATTAAGCTGGGCTTGGATTGATTTTTCTTTCAACCATCTCTTTCCTAGTTTCTCCAGATCTGTTACTGGGGACAGCATAGTGTAGGCACTGAATGAGAAAACCACAAAGGATGCCACTGTTTTTAATTCTGTTATCTAAGCAACCATCAAATCCATTGTGCTAATTGCATCTGCACAGTTAGACTCTCTATGTACCCCTTTCTTGCTTTTACTCAAATCTCTACTGTAATAAATTCACAAATAGACCATTTGAAGCCTCTTAACCTTAACATTCCCCAAGCCAAATCATCATGTGCTACTTCATTTTCAGAATGTCGTGTATGTCAAGCTGCCTCTCTGATTGGGAACCTCATTTCCTCTTGGGTAAAGTCTGCACTCCATGCTGTGATGATCCAGCTAGTACCAGGGTTTGGCTTCTTTTTATGTTACTTCAGGTATTTTCTATAATTCTTCAACTTTTGACCTCACTCTAATCTACCTTGTCTCCACAAGACAAGTGAATTATACCTTATTCTAAGCCTTCAAAACAGTTTTTCTCTCTTGGACTCACTACACTATCTCCAGTCTTGCTTATTCTTGGGAATATACTTAGAAAACTCCAATAAGATGAACATTCATTATTTCCCACTCATTTAGTTATTAACAATTCCTATTAAAACTACTTCTCCATTGTGTGCATTTTCTACAACTTTTTTTTACTTTCATGTCTTGTTACTTCTTAAAGTAACATATGAAAAATAATAATTCATGTACTGCTCTTACTAACTGAAACATTTCATATAATAATACAGTTATTGAACTACATAGTTATGAAGGATTGGTTATAGTTAGTCAGGCTTACTCATTAAGAATTGCACAAACTAAAATAATTTATTAGCATAGTGTCACAATAGTTGAACCTTGGGAGACTATACACATACATGTCTGTGTGTTGAAAGGAAATTAAGACATGACAGAAACTATGTGTTTCAATGTGACCCTTGGTGCCACAGATCAACACACACACACACACACACACACACACACACACACACACACACACTTACATAGTGTAAAATCATAGGCACATGATGAGAAGTATTTGAAGTGAGAGATGTTCTTCCCATTTTAGAGAACTGAAAGCCATAGAATGAACATTATTATTGTTGCAAGAAACAAACACACAGAGACAGGACAATGAATTTGAAATATCAATTCCTCTGGTACTATCTCAGTTGAAATAACAGCTTAAGAAAGATCCAGATAATTCTTGCATGATACAGATCTTCTCATGGAGAAATCAGTGTTTAGTTCTTACTTTATACTTACAATTTTCATTCCTTGTGAATCCTGAAACACAGACATTTGATTTTAGACTAAAGAAAATTGCATTCACATTGCAGTGCAGCTTCACATACTGTAAAAGTTAGTAGGATCCAAAACAATTTGGGAAAGTTTCACACAAGCATAAGGTAATTCAGAAACTTTATAGACTTTAAAAATAGCCCAGGCTATGCATTCAGAATTAATCACTCACATGTTTGTAATGATTTAGCACCTATGGCCATCCAGGAGTTGGAATGCAAACAACTATTCTGATGCAGCCACTCTTGAGAAGGCGCCTACAAGTTACAGCTATGGAGAATGTGCTGTGTTCCCATCCGGCTCCACACAGTCTTCCTTTGACTCTCCCCTCCCATCAACCTGAAATCCCCACCTGGATCCCTGGAATTCACTGATCATAATTTTTCAGTTAATTCTGTTCCATTGCTAACATATCATCTCAAGGAACTCATGACCACAGAGACTATTATGGGGTTAAATCATGGTTCTACGTTTGTTTATATATTCAAGCCCTAACCCCTGAATGCTTTGGAAAGTGATTGAGTTGGGAGATAGTATTTTTAAAGAGGTAATTACATTTAAAAGATATTATTTATGGTATATACTAAGCCAATACAATAATAAGAAATGGGGATTAACACAAAACAAATAGAGAAGAGGATGTGATGAAGACAGGGAGAAACCAGCCATCTCAAAGCAAAAGAAAAAAAAACCCTCAGAAGTTTTTTCTAATCAAACCTCCTGACACCTTGACATATTTTTTAGGTCTGACATCAAAAATTAAGAGAAATAAGACTTATTATTTAAAGTACAGTCAGCTATGCTTAGCCGTAGCACATCTAGCAAACTGATAAGGCTTCTGATAAATTTATGCTTGTAAGTTTGCAAATAAACTGAATGCCCCAGTGGCTTAAACAAATGAATCTGACTAGTATTCAATTAATGAGCATGTCACTTGCTCTTTAATGTTAAGAGTGAGAAATAACTAGTTAAGTATTTTTGTATAAAAACAAAAATAATGTCTTATATGTAATAAGTATATTTCTACATGCCATGCTTCTAAGACAGAAGCTATTATTTTGAGATAGATCTGTTATAGTGTCCAGTTCTCACCATAATTTGAAATGAACACTATTAGTTAGTTTATAGATAACTGAGGCAGAGAGGTCTTGAGTGGAAGATCCACAAAGGTAAGACGGAGTTAAAGACTGGACTCACCACCAAAAGTACCAAGAAGCAGATGATGTTCACAAATAATACCAGAGTGGGAGGCAGTGCATGAGAGTGAATAACAGGACAGGGTTGGTGTACTCATTTGATACTGGCATTCTGAGTCTGGCCTACAGAGCTAGTTCCAAGATAGCCAGGGAAATCCTGTCTCAAAAAAAAAAAAAACCTGAAAAAAGAAAGTGCTTAATTAAAAGTCTTAATCTTTTTAATATTAAAGAAATAAGAGAAAGAAAATCCCTCCTAGTGGTTCAAGAGACAGAATATTTTTTAATAATTTATTTTTTATTTCTTCAAGTTACATCTCAATCACAATCCCCTCCCTACTCCCCCCCTCCAGTCCCACCCTTCCACCCTCCTCCCCCTCAACCCCCCCCATCCTCTTCCCTTCTTTTTTTTTAGTTTAAGGTATTTATTTTTCCCCCCATCAGCTCTCCCTTTCAGTCCAAAAAATGGTTCTTTTTCTTATAACTATAAATACAATACAAAACAACAGAAATA
>CAJQZJ010032643.1:981569-1046395 GCA_907164525.1 Lophiomys imhausi | reverse complement strand
TGCCTACTGTATATTAGTATGGCTATGCCTACTGTATATTAGTATGGTTATACCTACTGTATAGTAGTATTGCTATGCCGACTGTATATTAGTATGGCTATGCCGACTGTATATTAGTATGGCTATGCCTACCGTATATTAGTATGGCTATGCCTACTGTATATTAGTATGGTTATGCCTACTGTATATTAATATGGTTATGCCTACAGCATTCTACTTTTTGCCGAGAATTGCTTTGGCTGTTCTTAAGTCTTCTGTGCCTCCATATGAATTTTTGTTCTATTTCTATGATGAACAACATGGAGATGTTGATTGGGATTGCACTGAATGTGTAAACTGACTGATAAGATGGACATTCAGAGCATTTACTGTTTAAATCCATGAACATGGAGGATATTTTCTTTTTGACTGTCTTCCTCAATTTCTTTCCTCAGAATTTTAGTTTTCATTGCAAAGGTCCTTCTCCTTAAATTTGGTTCATATGACTGAGCTATACCACTCTTGAGCTTGCACACAAAAAGCTCTATAGAGTCCACTATACGACCACTTTCTCATTCATGTTTATTGACATACTGTACAATAGCTAGGAAATTTAATTAGCCTAGATGTCTATCAAGTATTGTATAGATAATGACAATATACACAAACACAATGGAATTGAATTTATTTGTAAAGAAAAATGAAATTATGAAATTTACAGAGAATTGTATGGTACTAGAAAAAATATTGAGTGAGGTAAATCAAGCCCAGAAAGAAAAATCCTACATGCACTCTCTTCTACATGAATTCTAGATTTGAATCCTTAGATTTTTGTCTTCAACTAGGAATTTGTGAAGAAGATGAGAAACTAGAAATTGTTGGGGTGGGACATTCCTTAAGGAAATGAGGAATAGCAGAACATAGGTGATATGAAAGTAGAGAGGGGAATACAGGATTAGAAAGGGATAGGGTTTGGGAATGGTAGAGGTAAGGGGACACAGAAGGAAAATGAACTAAATCAATGGCCTCTGAAAAAGCTGTATGGACATCTACTATTTTGTAAAGTAATTAAAATATATAAGTTTAAACTGAGTTAGAGGGGAGATATCCTTCATGGGCAGTTAATGCTGCTACTAAAATCCATTGGTTATAAAAGAAAAACCCCAGTGCAACTCATGGTCACCACCTTAACAGCTGTCAGTCAAGGACAGCACATTCAGTACACATCAATCATCTATTTGCCTCTAAGGTTTTTAGTTGCTAAACAAAACAAAAAACAAAGATGCAAATAAGTATGTTTTTCTTAATGAGTCTCATATGCTCCTTCCTGCTGACAGAAAGAAACCCCTTTCACTGTGGAATAGAGTTAGCAACATCCACACTATAAATTCCCAGGCACAATAAGTCTGGGTGTTCCTTATTTATAGGAGCCAACATTTCAAGGTTGTTTGAATGCTGAATCAGTTCAACAGGTCTTCAGATATTGCTCAATGTTTCTCATCACTGACTTCATATTAGAATTCATTCTGAAAAATTACTCATGCTAATTACTCCTTCCTCTAAACTATTATACCTGATTCTGGCTGTGCATTGTATCACCAAGAAATATATTTTTGATTTTTAAATATTATATAATTCTCATCCTTCTTCTCCCCTACTCAGGCCCTTCCACATCTGCTTTAGTTGTGTTGTTACATTTACGTTGGTATGTCAGCAGTTTCTCTGTAATAAATACATGCAGAAAGGACCAGAAAAATATTGCTTGGAGATTTTTGTAATATTCTTTTTTTGGAGTGAAGTACTAAATTTTTGAAACAAAGAGTCAATCTATATCCCAGGATGACCTGAAATTCACTATTTAGCCCAGGCTGGTCTCAAACTTGCAGTTGTCTTCCTGCCTCACATTCCTGGGTGTTTTGTTTTGTAATTAAAATCACATGGACTGATTGTACATATAACTTCATAAAGGAGATAAATGGAATCAAAATAGTTTACAGTGGGAGTTGGCGCTGTCATGTTTTAAGTATCTTAATTGGTTTTAGTGTGCAGCTAAGGCTGAGAGCCACTGGCTGCTAGGAATAGCAGATTGTAAGGAAAATTTTCATTAATAAATATTATTTCCCAAAAGTACTTTCAAATCTTGAGAATGAACATGTGACTATATTCTATGACAAGAACCTGAAGTCTAAATATTTTACATTTCTGCTTAAACTTCATCTCACATGAGTAGGTGGTAAAAGCTTTGAAATAAAGATAATAGCTTTATTGCTCTTATCACTGTAATTTGGCACTGTTATTCCTGCAAAGCAGGAGGAGGGCACAACACTTTTCAATGATATTTAAAAAGCCTCTGCTGGGACTATGCATGGAGCTTCTCAACTGGGAATTATGCTCAAATATCTTTGAAAGACAAGTGTTTGAATAAATATTATGCTACAAAATTACTTCAGTTATGTTCAGAAATAAAGCATGGTATAAACATTTATATTTATGTTTCTTCTAAAAATCATGAACTTAATACTTTTAACAAGTTAAGTACAGATAAGACTGTGAAGCCTTTAAGATCTAAACCATTAGTTGTTTGGTAGACAGTCTTCAAATGTTTGATACAAAATGTTGGATGTTTCTTTTTTCTAAAAGAAATGTATACTTTCATAATTTGTCCTCCATTTGGTTTGTCCTTTTTTATTTATTGTACTTCAGGCATGATGAATTGCCTACCATACAAAGCAATCATTGATTATCTTCATCTTTACTGTTATTAACAACTGAGAGATTCTTCTCAATCTGACCCAGTGTTCTGAGGAATTAAAATTGCTGACACTGTGCCCCAATAAAATATTAGCAAATAAAAACAACAACAACAACATTAAAACCTTCAGTTCTGCTTTGCATGTTTATGAAAATTTCTATATCCAAGAATCTGGATGAATGTGAGGCTTGTTCTGCATTTCAATGCAAATAGAAGAAACCTTCAGCTAATTCCTTCTTGTATTACTCGTTCCTTGTAGAAAAATGGCTAATTAAATTATTTACCAGTATTTATATTATATTTAATTGGTTGGCAGTGCTAATCCTTATCCCGCCATTATAAATGAGCACACAGTGACCTGATGGGTTTTAATAAACCTTGGCCTGGATTGTGCAATCTTAGCCCATCTAAGCTACCTCTTAATTCTATTCCCCAAATATGACCCCATATATACATATGTCCTCTGGACTGTTATTCTCCATGCTATGCCAATGTTCCAGGACATGTGGAATCAAGTTCTTTTTCTAACCCATGGTGTGTGTACTCCTTCCTGCTATTTGCTTCTTCCTCTTCTTCTGGAGTATTTTTTCTGCTACTGGAGGCTTCTTCTACTTCATCTACTGGAGGTTTCTTCTATCCAAGAACCTCTCTGCTTCAGAACCTCATCCCTTAGTTCCGCCTACCTCTGCCTTTGTCCAATCTCAGGCTTCAGCATTTATTCAACCAATCAGAGACAATGACTAGAAACAAAGTAACAGACAGCAAGCAGGACCAATTAATTAACATTCAGAATGCATACCATCACCCCATCAGTTCCTTCTATGAGCACTTGAATCCCATATGCAACACTGTGACTAAAAACTCTACATAAGCACAATGAATGAATGAATGAATTTTTATTTGATGTGCATTGGTGTTTTGCCTGCACCTGTGTCAATGTGAGGGAGTCAGATTCCCTGGAACTTAACTTCAGACAGCTGTGAGCTGTCATGTGGGTCCTGGGAATTGAACCCAAATCAGAAGAACAGCCAGTGATCTTAATCACTAAGCCATCTCTCCAGCCCCAGATGATCTTTCTTTCACACAGTTTAAGAAACTCAAAACTAAATTTAACATATGCAAATGTTGATAGCTCACTGTCAAGTGAGCATAAGAATAATTTAAAATAATTCAATCAGTAAGCATATTATCACACCTATTTTTATGTTATATCCAGAAGCCAGCCTGAAGGAAATCAGAGTCACATTAAGCAGGTGAAATGTTCAACTTTTTTCTGTTAAGCAATATCTCTCTCTTCTGTGTGATCCTAATCCAGGATATTAAATCATGCAGAATTAGACAAGGGTAAGTGTCACCCAGATAATTCAAAATTCCAGAAACACTCACTAAACAGATGGTTTTTGTCAAATATTTTGACTAGCAGTTTCCTACAGATATGTTTAAATGACACCAGAATGCCCATTAGCCCCATTTCCTTATTCAAGTCCTTTGAGTTAAGTGTGGTGGTACCTTGGGAGATAGATGGAGGGGAATCAGGATTTCAAGGTCTTCCTCAGTTGGAAGGCAAGTTCAAAGTCATCCTCAGCTACCAGAAACCCTGCCTTAAGTCAGCCTGAGTTATGGGAAACCCTGCTTTAAGCAAAATAACAAGATGGTATCTTCTGAGATAAACTAAATGGTAAGGTTTATTACATTTCAAAGAAACTATAATTTCCATAATGTTTGTGTTTTCAGAAAAATTAAGGTGATGATTCATAGCCTTTTAATACACTCAGATTCCACTATTACTGTTGTTGTTATGGGACATTGGTCACCATAAGATAATATAGATGCATTGCCAGGATTAGTTGATTATTCTTATTTGACTAGACCTTAATGAGTGGCTTTTCCTTTTCCATAGTCACATCCAACTTGCCTCTGTCCTTTTCTCTTGGTGTTCTGTTGCCTGTGGCACTTTGTCATATTTTCCTCCTTGTTGATGACCATGTTACTTGAACAGTAACTTCTGATTGTTTGTGGATACATTTAAATTTCATCATGCATGATATTTTTCCTTTGATTAGATCAGAGATTTATAATTACAGAATTAAGAATAAATAAGATGACAAAGGTAAAGGACAATTTCCATCATCACATATCCAGAGCATAAACTATGAGCATTTACAACTGCTGAAGACCTGTTTGTCCAGCTGCAGAGGTATTTGTAAGATTTCTCTGTTATAGAGTTACTTTTTCTACACTATTTTCTGTACTTAACTGTGTGAAAAGGAAATCATACACAGTACTAATTTTTAAAGAATAATACTTATATAAATGTTTTAGAATTCTTTTTTTTCCAATTCTGCCTTTTATTGTTGCTGTTAATACTCTGCAGATATCTTAAATGACTATTTCTGTGACTTTTAATGAAAACTTAATTTAAATTGTGTTAAAGTTGTCTTTTTTTTTAATAATTTATTTTTTATTTCTTCAAGTTACATCTCAATCACAATCCCCTCCCTACTCCCCCCTCCAGTCCCACCCTTCCACCCTCCTCCCCCTCAGCCCCACCATCCTCTTCCCTTCTTTTTTTTTTTTTTTAGTTTAAGGTATTTATTTTTCCCCCCAACAGCTCTCCCTTTCAGTCCAAATAATGGTTCTTTTTCTTATAACTATAAATACAATACAAAACAACAGAAATAAATAGGCCACGATTATGAGTTATATGGCTTAGCATACATTCCCAATGTCCAGTCCATATGTATAAGATATTTGTCTTTCTTCTATTTATTAGTTTACTTTATCATTTATTTGTACAAGGACAGAATCACTGGATTTATTTTATTCTTTGAGGTATAATCTAAAACTTTTTCTCCTGTTATTGAAATTGCTTGTTTTCACCAATGCCCCGTTAACTTAGCACTTTCTTACTATCTGTGATGATAAAATAGTCTATCTTCATCTTGTATACATTCTGTCACAGTGCTAAATCAACAATACTTTTAAGTATACCTATCTACTTTTGTTAGATAATGAAATTGGAATAAAATATCTGGGTTTAAATATTGTTTATATATACTGTGGTCTTATTTTTTTAATCTTCTCAATTCATGTAGGAAAGAAATATATGTGTGTCTACTAACTTGTAGGTGCATACATACATACAAACACTACATACATACAAACACTTTGCTTTTGAACCCTTCCAATTATTTGTTAATTGTATAAGCTAAGTGAAGATTGTAGAAGTCAATAATTAAATTATTTACGAGTATTTAGATTATTGTCAAGTAAATGGTGGTGTTAATCCTTGACCCGCCATTATAAATGAGTACACAGACACCTAATGGATTTTGACAAGCCTTGACCTGGATTGTGCAATCTTAGCTCATCTAAGCTAGCTCATAATTCTATTCCCAAAATATGATCTCATATATGCATATGTCCCTGGGCTGTTATTCTCCATGCTATGCCAATGTTCCTGGCCAAGTGGAATGATCTTCTTTTCTCTAACCCATGGCATGTGTCCTCCTTCTTGTTCCTCTTGACTTCTTCCCTTTCTTCTGGAAGCAGCTTCTCTCTTCTTCTCTGGAGGTGACTAGCAGGTTATTTAACATTTAGAATGTATAACATCATCCCACCAATTACCTCATTTTGTTGAATAAAAAGGATAATTTTTAAATTCATATAGTAAAAACAGTAAGAACAAATATGAAACAATCAAGAAAACCATATATAAAATTTACACACATAATACTTAGCCTATTTGTATCAGGCAATCTTGAAGAAGAAAAAAATCATCTATCTATATTGGTAATTCTAAAGTTCTGAACCTAAATATTTTTATCATATCCTATATTTAAAAACCCAAATATTTGATTTGGATTTTAAACTATCCTTTTAAACCCTAACAGCTCAAGTTTAATTAAAATTTTGCAACTAGTATGCTTTCAGCCCCATCAAAGATATAAGAAGGGATAAAGTTATTATTTGAGTGAGTAGGAAGTCTCCAGAAGAGGAAGAAGAAGCCAAGAGCAGAAGCCAGAGCAGGAAGGAAGACACACACCATGGGTTTGAGAAAAGAACCTCATTCCATGTAGAACATTGGCATTGTGTGGAGAAAAACAACCCAGGGGATATATGCATCTCTGGGGATAGAATGGGGAATAGAATGAGCTACATTAGATGTGCTAAGATTGCACAATCCAGGTTGTACTGGAACTCACTGTGTAGATCAGCCTGTCTTTGAATTCACAAGGCTCTGCCTGTGCCTGCTTCCCAAATGCTGGGATAAAAATCACCATGTCCAGTTGATATTTTAATTCCATGTTATGTGTCTATGCAATCTTATTTCCTAGGGATTTATTTGTATTCTTTGTATTACTCTATCAGTAGTCTATATTTCTTTACAGTAGTTTCTATACTAATAAAATATTTGTATTATTATATTCACATGTCTAAAAATTATTTTCCTGCTATTCAATTTTTAAATATATTAGGTCTTTTCATTCATAAGAAATTTTAAAAAAATTGTCCAGGAATGGTGGCATACACCTTTAATGCCAGCACTTGTGAGGCAGAGGCAGAAAGATCTCAGGGAGTCTGAAGCCAGCCTGGTATACAGAGCTATCTCCAGGATCGTGAAGACTACAAAGAGAGTCCCTGTCTCAAAAAAACAAAACCAAATGATTTTTTTTTTTTTTTGGTTATATTGACAACAT
Organism: Lophiomys imhausi; assembly: GCA_907164525.1. Taxonomy (NCBI): domain Eukaryota; kingdom Metazoa; phylum Chordata; class Mammalia; order Rodentia; family Muridae; genus Lophiomys; species Lophiomys imhausi. The sequence goes on along the minus strand of CAJQZJ010032643.1, from coordinate 1,038,964 downwards.
AAGAAAGCACACTGTAATCGTCCTACTGCAATGTAGGGCATACTTTTTTTTGTTCAAAATGATAAAGAGATTTTTGTTTATGTGCAATCTTCAGGTGATCAGGTCCTTCAATAATTCCAGCCAATCACATCATGGGAAGGTAGAATACAGTTGAGATTCAGCAGCAACTCAGAGAAAGGAGGAAAGCCCTTGCATTTGTGGATTTCACAGAGTAAGGTCTCTGAGCTTGCAGCATAGTGTTCTCTATGTCTAGCAGTTTAGGGAAGTGCTAGAGAGGGTGAAAACCAGCAGGCAGACTCTGTGATCTGGCATCCAGCCTTTGTATATATTTAAAAATAAACGACTTCACGGAAAATTGGTTCAAAGGAAGTGGGGGCCAAGGGATCAATGGACATCAAATTCAGTTCTGGCTTCTTGTTATAATTGGAGTATCATTGATCTAAAGTGGAGCCCCCTTTCATCTTCATGCAGTGTCAGTATGTCAGATGGTGTCTGAGTCTGTGTGGCATACTGAGCCACTAGACTTGAGTAGACTAGAAAGGTACCAGTGTGACAAAAATCAAGAATTATTAAAGGGTGATAACAGCTACAAGCCAGGAAATCCATGAGGAAGTTAGAAACCATCTGTCCTATGACTCTGATGCCTGTTATCTAATTCTGAAGGGATGAAGTACTGGGATGTTTGCTGGGTGTCTGACCAGATTGGACTGATTTACATATGTCTGTGGATTGATCCACGTTGGCAGAGGGGCCAGAGTAACCACTTATGCTTTCATACAAAGACAGAAGCAAGGCCAGGAGTCTTTTCTCCAGAGTGGTGTTGGCATTAAGTAAAGGACTGGCAAGATTAAGCAGAATGAAAGACTAAAGCAGGGGGAGATGCATGTTTTCAGGAAGAGGAGGCTAGAGCCAGAGGATTTAAGGAGAGGAATGATTTCAGATGGAGAAAAGTTCATGAGACCCTGCTGTAATCAGCAGTTAGTAATTCAAAGACATCATCGATTTCAGTCCCTGGGGTTGGCACCAGAGTTCAGAAAGTGTGAACAATGGAAAGAATCCTTTCTCCCTGTGATACCAGAAGAAGATTTTGTTTGTTTGTTTGTTTGTTTGGCTGTTTGGTTTGTTTTTGTTTTGTTTTGTTTTGCTTTTTTTTTTTTAATATGGCCCTGCAGGTCCCTGGATGTCACACGAGTGGATTTCATCAATCAAAGGGTGGATGTTCCATAGCTGCTCCTCTGGGATGGTATCAAGAGGTGAAGTGGGGGTGTGTTTTCCTAGTAGACAGGGATGTCTGTGAGCTAATTTAATCCCTGAGAAATTAACTGGCTCCTCACAGTTGGCAGAAATTGGAATTGTAAAGGGGACCATGGAAATCATTAACAGATGTATGATCTCAAAAATTCCTGTCTCTCCCCTTCTGGTTATTTGTTGTACGTGGTTTAAGTTGTTGGTTAATTAATTTTATTCTGAAGTATTTTATAATTTTACTACTATTCTGAATTGGGTCTTAAACTCACTATGATTTTAAACTATAAAATATGAATGTTACTGATTTAATTTGCCAGTAGCTCTGAGCTTAGCTATATGCTTAGTTTCAATATTTGTTTATGTTTTTAAAATGATGTTAGCAAGGACAGTAGTTTGGTACCTGAACTAAGACCACAGTTTAGGTTCTGAGTTCTATGGACTGTAATTTTCACTACACTGTATACTGATAGAATTCAGGAAACATGTGATTTCATTATTTCTATGTTACCTGTAGATAATATACTACAATATAAAACAATGCTCTTTAAAGAACTTGTGACAGTCTTGTCAGACATTTTTCATGATATAGTGGTAAAGTTCTATTTGCATCCTTTGGATCAAACTTGCAGATCTGTAGAATGCCCTACATGGTACAAAACAGTTCCCAGAGCTCTGAATTCAATACTTAAATATGCTGCATAGATGTACATTGTAGTAACAATTTTGATGTAAATTTTGCATTCTTTGTTTTCAGGAAGTCCCCAAGAAGTCCCACATGGTTGGTATTAATTCCATTATTTCAGAAGAGAATACTAAGCCTGGCACACTAAAGTGAAGTATCATGAAGCTAATATGTAAACCAAGGCTCACCCTTAGGCAGCAAGGCCTCAGAAATGCATTTTATAATACTGTGTTTTACCTTAAGCATGTTTCATTTATTGAAATTGAGGTTAATACTTCATTCAGTCCCCAATAAACTGTAATTTTAGAACAGATATAAATTAATAATAACATGCACTTATCATTAACTTAATTTGATTATAATGAAAAAATTTCTATCTCTTGAGTTAGTTTATTATCTAATTTGAAAGATGTTATTTCACTGTGAAATATAAGTAAAGACTACAAATCACAGTTTTCTGTCAATCTGTTCATCTGCACAACTCTTTGTTCTTACTCTTAACTGAGGACTGAACCCAGGGCCTTGCACTTCCTAAGCAAGCACCCTACTACTGAGCTATTTCCCTAACCCCAAAATGTGTAGCCCAAGTTGACTTCGAACTTGTGAATCCTACCAGCATGCACCAACACAACCAGCATTTCCTAAAGGTTTTAATCATGGTCACAAGAGCTAATCATGAGGCCAGTTGAAGCTTTATGAGCTATCCATCTACACAGTAAGTATGGGTCTTTTGTACTACTGATAGTTAAGGAAAAAAGAGAAACAGAAACCTTCTAATGGTTTAAAGGAATGTACACAGGAGATGATTCATTGAGATCCTAATGAATGGCTGTCATCACAGGGAAGATAAATGTTAATAAGAGAAGAGATAATTACATTGTGACCTGAGGAATAAAGGCTTCACACTAATCATCTAAACTTACAATACTTTCAAGAGAGAGTGAAGCTGCAGGTGTTCCCAATGTGCACAGCTGTGGGAACAGCAAGAAGGGATCAGGGTTGTGTCTTCCCAAAGGCATTCTGAACTCAGTAACTGAAAGAGTGGTGGAGAGTGTTCATCAGAACAACTCAGTGACATGGGTATCAGGGTCATCCTGTTTTTGGACACTGAAAAATAGAGAGAGGTTACATAAGCTTCCCCTTGGCATAGAAGGCATTTGAGGAAGAAATCTGAACAGGAAACTCAAAATCAGATTCCGAATCTCCAACCTGTTGGTACAGCTAAAAAATAAGACATCGAGAGGAACAAATAGCACTGTATTCATGGGAATATGAGGCTCAGGGGAGCAAATCCCAGGAGAGTCACTGTTAGTGTGGCTCCATTTTATTGGAATATGAGATGCAACTCAAGGGGAACCCAGATGGAGAAGTTACCCCTTTGGTAGCTTATGCAAGGTCCTGACAGGCAACACTGACCATCTAATTCCTCCCATCAAAGCTTTACATATTAGGACTGAAGCAGAGTGATGTGACTTCTCCTGGGATAGATGTTCATGCACCAAATTAGGAAAAACAGTTTTCATATTTCATTTGCTCTTACTTCTTACTTCTCCTCCTGTAGCCTTAACCAAATTAAACTCACTTAGTACTTTTGTATCTCTATAGTTTTATTAAATATGTCATTCACTTTTGTTTTGTTTTTGTTTTTGTTTTTTTGAGACACGGTTTCTCTGTGTAGCTCTGGCTGTCCTGGACTCACTTTGTAGACCAGGCTGGCCTTGAACTTGTAGAGATCCACCTGCCTCTGCCTCCTGAGTGCTGGGATTACAGGCATGCACCACCATGCTCAGCATGTCATTCACTTTTACCTGGAAAATTTCCAGTTCCTGCCAACCCAGATAAACTTCCAGCTCTCTCTAAATCCCATCACAATTTCCATCTGAGGCATCTGACTCATTAAAGCATCTACAAATCTCCCAAGGTCCAGATATGATCTTTTTCTCCTTCCCTGAAAACCTACAGTACAATGCTTTACCTTTCTTTAGGTCAGCCTGCTGCTTGGACCAGAGTACTTACCTCAGTAAGTGTCAACTCTCTTCTGTAGGCTTCCATGTTAAATATCTGAATTTAAATATCTTTAGTGTGATACCTTAACCATTCATTTAAGTCCATTTCTTTCACATTACTCTATTCAATCTAATACAGTTCAAGCTCCATAAGAACACATTGGATTTGTATTTAGAAGTAGCATCAATAGAAAATGTAATGATTAATTTAAAATAAACCCAATGTGTAGTTTAATAATTCCCCTGTTGTGACATTTAAGGCAGATTAAATAACATTTCTAAAAGATTGTACCTGGGTTTGCCAGCCACATGCAGTTATATCCATAGTTCAGGGCAATTTTTGTTATTTGATAAGAGATTGACTCCGTTCTTAAGGTATTTCAGTTATTGTTGTTTTTGTTTTTCTTTTAAAACAGCAGGGAGGGAGTCTTATTTCCCCATTAATTCTCTGATGTGGTACCTGGAAAACAGCAGGTAGCCACATGAATCGCTGTGCTTTTCCATGTAATTATCAAAGGAATGTAAAAGATTGTGTAAGAAAGGAAAAATCCCAACATCTATGATTCAAAAGAATCACTACTCATAAAGGGTTTTATCTCAATATTTTAGTTATGGCCTCTGTAAAGAGTAACTTCTTTTGTTCTTGAGGTTGTTTTCAGTGTTTGTGATCTGTGTCTGAAGAAATAAAATGCCAAGCCTTCATTCACCCGAGTAGAGAAGCCTTCACAATTTGATGGAGTGGTGACCTCTACAGTACTCTAGAATATAAAATTGTCTAAAGAGTATCCTAAAGCTACCAGTCGTGAAGTGAAGAACCACAACAAAAATGACAAAAAGTAGGAATGTTAGCTTCTCTTAAAATTAATAACCAATAACTTAAGGGGAAAATGTGTACACATGGTAAATGATTTTGATAGTCATCCTAACACTTTTCCAAGTCATATGAAAGAAGATGATATAAGTCAGTCCCTGTGAGTTGACTGTATGAAAAGCTCACTGAACGATACTACAGTTTCCACTGCTTCCCCTGCTGATATCAATGTATTTGTAAATACAAGTGCTAGTTATTTATGCCATTGCTTGCATGAATAGTACATGGATTCAGGAGTGTTTTGTAGTCCACTTTTTACCATAATTGAATGCATAGTGCAAAAGCATTGGCCAGAAACCACAAAAACAGAGTCTGTGGAGCATGTCATCTATGAACCTTGAAGTCAGAACATGAAATGGGTTTTGTCTGTAAGCAGATGAGTTCAACATTAACAGTAATTGGAGACTCAGAATCTTCTGAGTTGTAAATGTTACTCTCCAAAGCCCCTGTCAATTACTTAATCAATTTAAGTAATAGTTGTGCTTCTCAGCAGAAGATATATTTTTAATGATTTTAAGTTTTATTTTACGTATATGGGTGACTTGCATAAATGGATATCTGCGTGCACATGTGCTTGCCTGGTACTGGGAAAGGCCAGAAAAGGGCAGTGAATCCACTAGAACTGGAGTTACAGATGGCTGTGAACCACCATACATATGCTGGAAATTGAGCCTGACTCCTCTGTAAGAATAACAATTGCTCTTAACCACTGAGGGATCTCTGCAGCCACCGTAGGCAATATCTTGAAATACTTTCTGCCTTTTTTGGTTTTAAAGTAATAATAACTAGAAGCATAGCCAACAGCTAGTGAAAAAGCAAGAAAAATTTAATTGTATAATATAAAAAATTTTCATTAAAGCTCATATTTTGAAATTGTTGAGACATTCCTACAATCTGTGGTGGAATATGGGGAATTAACCATCTGTGCCTTTCCTACATTACAATGCAGTCACCCATCTAAGACTCTAAAACACCTAAGTGAGATCTTTGATGTTCCTATAGCCTGGCTCTCCAAACACATCTTCCTGGATCTACATTAACTTTGCCCTTGGCTTATTACAACCAGTTACAGAAAAGAGGATGTAGATGAAAGAAATCTGGTTGAAGCATGATACACATGTTATCTCCAGTGTTTCCTCTGCTTGATAGTTTGTTGTGAACATTTTTATGTTATTATACAGTTATCTACTTAGTCTTACTATGATGCTGTTCTAAATGTGCATAGTCGTGATTTATAATGGTATGTCTGTTTTTATTTTTTTACTTAGAAGATAAAGAAAGGTATTTAAATTTTTTTCTATCTAGTAATTTCCCTTGGATTCATGGAATATACACCCTTAGTAATCACTATTTTTCCCTCTTTGTAAAATAAGTGTACAGTTGGGAGTTCAGTATGACTGTCCTGTGAAGTCTCAGATGACGAGTCACTGTCTGGTTTCCTGTTTCTATCATGTGCTGTTTGTCCTCAGAGTCCCAGAATGACTGAGGCATCTCTGTGCAGACACACAAAGGATATGCCAAAAGGCAAATACAATGCCCTGCTTTGGACTGTTTCAGATTAAAATAAAACAAAATTCTGTTAACTCTAATGTAGGAAATCCCTATACAGTGCTTACAAGCCAGATGGGCTCACTTGACAGCTCCAGGTCAAAAAAAGAGGAGAGGGCCAAACTTTGAAGAAAGGAAGAAGGTGAATTTCTATTCTGTATAATACTGAGATTCTCTTTAAAAATAAAAATTAAAAATAGACATTGGACATTAAATCAGTCTATGACATATAAGCACATCCATGGCATAAGATGAGGAAGAAGTTTATCTTATATAAGGTTGGGTGCATAGTAATTTATGAGTTTGGGGTGGAAAAACTATAAGTATTTAAATAAAATGCATTCAACTTTTAGAATATCCAAAATACTTGTCAAATCTTTAAAGAATTTGAATTGTATAAAACATTTCCATTTGATATGACAGATGGGGGGAAATCACATCCACTTCTCTCACATTTCTTTAGCACAAATAGGTAAAGTCCTGCCCAATGTTCCTTAAAAAAATATTGAAATCCAGTGTCCCTCTATCAAAAAGGACAAGAGCCTAATTTAAAAAGATGATGTTTCCATGAACAACATTGAAAAACAGCTGATAATTTCTCCTTGCTTTTCTTTGAAAGAGGTTCATTTTGACTTATTATATACATTCATTTCTTCTATTTACACATTCCCATGCTATTGGCTTTAATCGCTTCCTCCAGTCTCTACCTTTACTGTCTCCTTTACCTTCTTGTTCCAGGGGAAACTTGACCATTTATTTCACCCTCCAAAGCACATATCTTTAACCATAGTTGTTCTACTGCCTAAACATTTCTACACAACTTCATTTTGCCTTTGATTCAAGGGGAGTATTTTTTTTCTTATTCACTATCATTCTTTAACATTATTGCCATTTCCCTTAAACTTCCAAATCTGAAATTTTCTCAACCAGGTTGCACCATATATTTCTTTTTTTAACTTTTACCCCTTTATTCTTTTTTTGTCTTTCTTTTGTGTGCATGTGTTTTCACATCATGCACCCTGATCCCTCTCATCTCCCACCTCCTCTCAGACCCACCCTCCACTCTTGCCACCTCTCCCAACAGAAAAAAAAATCATTGTGGAAACTGCAGTATGTCACAGTGTGTCCCACAATATTCCCTTTTGTCCACACTTGTTTGTTTGCAAATGTTCAATACAATTTCTCCTTGGTCTGGTACGAGGCCTCTGGCTTCTGCTGCTTTGTCAATATTGAAACCTCATTGGAACTCCTCTCAGATATTCTGTTGTTGCCCTGTGTCACTGTAGTCCCACTGAGATGTTTCAAGATCCCTAGAGGATGCCCAAAACACAGATAGTAGCAGAGTCAGAAGCCCCGAATGAACTGGTCGGTTGTTTTAGGCTTGGTAGTTCTAGCAGTGATTTTTTTTTTTCTTTTCTGTCCAGGTTAAATTACCTTATTCCATGTCCTGTGTCTACATGTCTCTTTCTCTGTCTCTCTGCCTCTATCTCTGTTTCTCTCTCTCTGTCTCTCTCTCTGATCTATATGTCTACTGTACTTCTCTTTTTTCTATTAAGTTCTATTCTCTACATGTCTCCTCTTCCTCAAATTCACTCATGATCTTATTGGAGCCATGTGGTTAATCTCAGATAATCTATTTCAAATACCTTAATCCATCTTTAAAATCTGGTATTCTACAAGGCATAATATTGCCATGGGGTCTAGGCATTACAAGAAGAATATCTTTTGAGAATAGCTGTTTTACCAATCTCACCATTTAGGACCTGGAATGCAGTCAATCATTCACAGAAAACAAGCAAACAAAACTTCTTTTCTAGCTCTATTTTTTTTTCTCAATAGACCTCTGAAACACGTTGTCTTGATCCTTCTATCTTCCATTTCTTTCTACTCCGCAGTTCTTTTTAAAGGTTTTTTACAGCTAGATTAGCTGCCCTTTTCATGATATTTTTTATATCCATTTGTGACCCTCCCATTTCCTCTCAGTTATTTTCAAAGACTTCATTCTTTACAATTCCTTCAAAACACTTCCCAATGTTAATGGTGATATCTCTGCTTTGTTAAATCACATCCTCCGTTTTTACTTTTCATTCTTAGGAGACAATATAGCCTATTGGTAACTCTGATGTTCTTCCTGCACTGTGTCAGGATTGCCACTCTTAATTTTTTTCCTTTCCTCTCCACCCATTTATCCTAACCTCTATGTGGTTATTTCTTGTTTTCTTGCTCAATTTGCAAACACTGCAGCTCCATGGTAACTACTTGCTGACATATTATTCAAGTTACCTTCATGTTCTATGTACATTACCAGGAGAGATGAGAGATGGTCTAATGGAACTTCTGTCCCTGTGCACATATGAGTGTAGATACAGCAACCAGGTTGGCCAATAGTAAGTTAGCACAAAACATGACTTCTCTGTCTAAAGCCTCAACAAATCTCCTCCTACTTAGCATAAGAGTCAAAGTCCTTAAAACACCTTGTTACTGTTCTTGCCTCATACCATCCATTCTTTTCGTGTGCAGTGCCCATGCAAAGTTGAAATGCTGGTGGATAATTAAACCATATCAGCACCTTTGGAAGTGTTTCTGTATCTGCTCTGTGTGGAGGCATGTCTCACAGACTTAAGTCTTTGAACATCTTGTCTTACATAATATGAAGTGTCTCTGTCAGAAACATTTCTTCCCAGTCCTCAATTCTGACATATTCTTCTCAATGGTTCTCCTCACAACCTGTCACAAACATAAAAATGAATAAACAGAGATGCATTGTATGGGAAAGCAAAGGCTACATATTCAGGATTCAGCTTGATAAATTGTTCAGTGATTGTCACCTGAATTTCAGTACTGACTCGTGGGAACTACATGTAATGGATAAAAGAAAAAGCCTCGGGTGTTGCTGAATTAGATGCTGGTGGTATAGGAAAGCTGGAGCTGAGATAAGAGGAAGCTAAACATCCCATTGGATTGGTTAGTGGAACATGACTTGTCCACTTTTGTCTGAATTAAGTTACGATTCAGGAAAACTTGAGAAATTTTAAGTTATTAATAAAGGGCTGACAAGTTTTAGTTATTTTTTTACAGGTTATTGTTTAGCTTAGTGGACTCAGCCTAGAGGTAGCAGTATGACCTCTTGGAAGTTTGGCTTAGCTGGCTGGACTCCCAACCATACTGCTCTAGATACAGAGCTGGGTTTCTGGGTAGGTATCTGTAGGTTGTGGGTCGGGGTTCTAATGTTAGTTATGATTTGGCTGCTCTTTGTTTATGCATTCAGTGTCTCATGTGTTTACCTCTTTAGATATCACAATCTATTTCTTCTTGTAAGCTTGGGGACAAAAACAATGTCAGGTGATCTGTCACATTATGGACTAGGTTTGACACTTATTAATTTCCTTATACTTGGTGCATTGTAGAAGTTCCATGCCTAATAGATAGTGTAAAAAGTGGGACATTAATGGTACATTATTCCACCTATTTTAAGAGTGGTTAGATGAAAAAGAGACATATTAAGGAGACTGGAATAATTAAAACAATTTGATAACCTAAGAGCAAAAAGTATCTTCCCTCTGCTTCATTTTGGTGAATAAAAATATATCTTCCCTACAGATGACTTGCAAATGACCCTTAATATGATTGAATCTACAAAGAGGGTTAAAAAGTTCTGTGTCAGGATCATGCTATGAAATGTTTGCCAAAATTAATATGTTTCACTTTTACTAACTTATGAAAGTCAAAGAATAGAATAAAGTATTACTATGAACTACAGATATAAGCCATAATGGTAAGAAGTTTCAAAGACCTCTGCCCTATTACTCACTAAGTTCTTCTTAACCTTTTAACATTCTGTATTTATAGGAATGACTCATGTTGTCCCTATTGCACAGAGTAAACCAGAGCGCCTCCTAGTGTTTTGCTGATAGTCTAGTACATCTGGAGTTAACTGCTCAGCAAGAGAAGGTAAGAGAAAAAGGGATTTATGTAAAGAATAGGTTTGGGATCTGAACAGAGTTCTGAAAAGAATAAATAAAAATTATTTAAAAATATGACAAAATATTCATTCATAGAAATTTGAGAAATGAAAATTGAAACATCTTTGAGATATATTTTTATCCTAGTCAAAATGGCTAAGATCACAACACAGCTTACAACAAATGCTAGAGAACATGTGGAGTAAAGAGGCCAGTTATTTCCTGTTAGTGGGGTTGCAAACTGGTCCAGTCCCTCTGGAGATCAGTATAAAGAATTCTCAAAAAACTCAAAATAAATCTACCAAATGACCCAGTTTGCCATTTACCGCTGTTACTTGTCTATGTTCAAAAAACTTGACATCCTATTTCATAGATACTTGCTCAGCCATATTAATTGTCACTCTATTCACAATAGCGAAGAAATGGAAACAACTTAAGTATCCTTTAACTGATGAATGGATAATGAAAATATGATGCATGTACACTATGGAATATTATTAAACTATAAGAATGATGAAGTTTGAAGGTAAATGGGGAGAACTAGGAAAGATCATATTAAGTGAGGTAACCCAGACCCAGAAAGACAAATGTCTAATGTTTGTTTTCATAGATTTCCAAGAAGTGTACATACGAGCACTTTATTCATGGTAAGTAAGAGAGTTTTGACACTGTAATCTAACAAGAGAGACTGGGCTCGTTGGCTGCTTCGTGGTCATTCTTATTTTCAGGCATAATTAATCTAGCCACTTCCATCTGACCTCAGAATTTCCAGTGGTGTTTATTCCACAATAATGAGTTTCCATTTAAGCTGCAGTGCTGGTGTGTATTAAATGGCATTCTGCAACTCGGTGTTATTGCTATGGACATGTTTCACAATGAACTTAGGAGCTTCTATTATTCTCTCAATTTCCCTAACTGTAAAACTGATACTTAAGGAAGATTAATAACTTATGTAGATTTTCATAGCTATTGAGTCTCAAAGGTGGAATTGACTGCCAGGTATATATAATTTAACAAATCTAGATACTTTGCCTACAATACTGTGGGGACTCATTCTTAGATTTTAATTTCTCTAGACTCCTATTTTCTTCACAAATAAAATAGCCCTTGCATCTACTAAAGTATATGCAGAGACCATTTACTCTAACACCAAACAATTCATTTAGCCCTAGGCATCATTAAAAAAAAAAAGCAGATTCTCACAGCAGAAAGATATCTCAGTGGGTCAAGGCACTCACCAAGCAAGCCTAAAGACCCAAGTTCAATGCCTGAAGCCCAAAATATATTATATACAAGTAGGGACTGCCATAATGAAATGCATGGGCTATTCAGTTAATAAATGCTAGCAAATGAAAAATGTGGAAAGAGGGACTAGAGAGATAGCTCACTCATTAAAGCAGTTAATATTTTTCAGAGGATAAGTTTCCATTCCCAGAACCAAGAGGCCAGCTCACAATATTCAGTAGCTCAAATTCCAAGGCACCTCATGCCCTCTCGTGGTATCCCCAGGCACCAGATATATCCCCAGGCACCAGATATATATATATATATATATATATAGGTGCCTGGGGATACCACGAGAGGGCATGAGGTGCCTTGGAATTTGAGCTACTGAATATTGTGAGCTGGCCTCTTGGTAAATAAACCTAAAAAAAATAAATAAACTGTTTTATATGTATGATTGTTTTTTAATCATACATATAAAATAGTTTATTTATTTTTTTAGGTTTATTTATTAATTCACAGACATCTCCTCAACTATGTTCATAGCAGCTTTATTTGTAATTGCTAGAAACTGGAAACAGCCCAGGTGTCCCTCAATCAAAGAATGGATAAAAAAAACTGTTGTACATTTACACAGTAGAATACTACTCAGTATCAGAAACAAGAAAATCATGCAATTTCCTGCCAAATTAATGGAACTAGAAAAGTTCATCCTGACTGAGCTAACCCAGACCAAGAAAGATGCACATGGCATCTATTCATTTATAACTGGATTTTAACCATATAGTACAGGATAACTAGCCTACAACCAACAGACAGAAAGGAACAGGAACATGAACTTTGTTACTTGTTAGTGGGACACTTTGCCCTAGTGGAGCTGCCATATAGGAGCCTAGTGCAAGAGGAAGCTCTTAGCATTCATATGACTGATATACTGTAGTGGGCTGAGATGTGGTGGTACTACACAACAGAGGAGTAGGATATGTGGGAGAGGGGGTAGAGGGTGGGAGGGTAGGACCAAAAAAGGTGGAGGGAGGGGGCTGTGATGGAGATGTAACTTTAAGTAATAAATAAAAGTAATAAAAAAGTAATAAAAAAGTACATCTCCATCACAGCCCCCTCCCTTCTCTCCTCCTGGTATCACCCTATACTACTCCTCTGGTGTGGAGTGCCCTCACTCAGCCCTCCCCAGTTCATCAGCCACATGAGGTCTAAGAGTTTCCTCTAGCTCTGCAGCCCTAAATGGAAGCTCTACTAGGGTAAAGTGTCCTACTAACAGGTAACAAAGTCCGTGACTGAGACTGCCTCATTCCTACTTGCTAAGGGATAGTATGAGGACCAAGTTGCCTATCCTCTATATTTGTTTAGGGGGGGTTAGGTCAAGTCTAAGCTTTTTTTTTTTCTTTTTTGGTAAGTGTTTTAGTCTCTGTATGCCTCTAGGGGACTAGGTTAGTTGGTTCTGTTGATCTTCATGTGTTGATCTTGACCCCTCAGGGTTTCTATTTTCCTCCTCCCTCTCTTACGTAGGGCTCCCAAGGCTCCACGTAATATTTGACTGTGTGTCTCAGCATCTATTTTGATCTTCTGCTGGGTGGAATTCCTCATAGGATAGTTATGCTAAGTTCCTATTCTATTGGGTCTGTGAGTTGTAGGATAGTTATCCTGTACTATATGGCTAACATCCAGTTATAAGTGAATACATGCCATTTGTATCTTTCTGGGTCTGGGTTAGCTGACTAAGTCCAAGTGGATCAAAGACCTAAACATAAAACAGGACACACTAAATCTAATAGAAGATAAAGTGAGGAAAAGCCTAGAGACTTCATTGGGACAGGTGACAACTTCCTGAACAGAACACTAATATATATGGCTCTAAGAACAACAATCAATACATAGGAGCTTATGAAACTGAAAAGCTTCTGTAAGGCAAAGGACACTGTCATTTGAACAAAACAGCAGCCTACAGATTGGGAAAAGATCTTCACCAACCCCAATCAAGCAAGCCTAAAGACCTAAGTTCAATGCCTGGAGCCCAAAATATACTATATCAGCAGAGGGCTAATATCCAAATTTATAAAGAACTCAAGAAATTAAACACCAAGAAATCAAATAATCCAATAAAAAATGGGGTACAGAGCTAAACCAAGAATTCACAAAAGAGGAACCTCTAATGTCCAAGAGACACTTGAAGAAATGCTCAACATCCTTAGTCATCAGAGAAATGCAACTCCAGACAACTCTAAGATTCCATCTCACACTTGTAGAATGACTAAGATGAAAAACTCAAATGACAACACATGCTGGTGAGGTTGTGGAGAAAGGGGAGTACTTCTCCATTGCTGGTGGGAGTGCAAACTTGTACAACCACTATGGAAATCAATCTGACGTATCTTAGAAAACTTGAAAGAGCACTACCTTAAGGCCCAGCCATACCACTCTTGGGCATATATCCAAAACATTCTTCACCAAAACACAGGACATCGGCTCAACTATGTTCATAGCAGCTTTCTTTGCAATAGCTAGAAACTTGTAAAACCTAGATGCCTTTCAACCAAAGAATGGATAGGAAAAAAAAAAAAAAAACTATGGTACATTTACACAATGATTACTACTCAGCTATCAGAAACAAGGAAATCATGCAATTTGAAATCAACTGGATGGAACTAGAAATAGTTTATTTTTTAAATGTGGAGAGAACTGATTCCACAATGTAATCCTCTGACCTCAAAAAGCTGTCTGTGGCACACACCCCAACACTCAAAGAATGTAAATCCACTCTCTGGATAATAATAAATTTGAAAAATCAAAGATCCTGCAATTTCAGCCTAATCATTCTCCGTCAACTGCTGTCATCGTTAGCTTTTCTCTCAAGCTTCAGACCTGGTGTGTTTTTACTCATCATAGAATTCAGCAAGAATCTGCAACAAAATCAATGCAATACAAAACTTGCTTTCTGTATTTTAAAAGACTTCAGGTAACACAGGACTTCTTGAAAGTCGCATCCAAGAATGATAAGAAGTATCAGCTGCTGATTAATTTCCTGCTGAATAACTGAATCATGTATAAATACAATGCTTTTTAAGGTACTCTAAAATCCCAGAGATTGTGTGGCTGTGGGAATGATATGATCCCCTGCCTAGAAGGCTTGCACTGTTTTTCTACAGTATGGTGGTGAAAAAGCAACATGTATTCAATAAAAACTTTACTTCTAATTTCATATATTGATTTTTTCCCCAAAACTATTGCAGGATACTATCTCATGATGCTGGGCAGTGACTTTCCCTCAGCTTTAGAATATTTTCCCTCAGAGTTAAAATATTTTCAGGTTAGAATGGGTACAGAAGGAAGTAACCTCACAAATGTCTAGGACCATCTGTTTATTTAAGATGTCATTTAATCAGAGTCTGTAACTGCTGTGAAAACAAAGAGCTAAGATCCATCCTTATATCCTTGCTGAGTGGGATCCAGGATAGTTGAACTTGGGTTCCTTCATCCATTTTATCCAGAACTGAGAATTTAATAATTACTAGTTTCCTTAATGTATGTTAGAGTTTAGCATTTCTTTGTGAGGAAACCAGGATTAATAGGGGGTACTGGTGATGCTGGACTTTCCAGCTTGGTTCATGATGATTGAGAGGTGCCAGGGATGCTGAACTGTATATCTTGGTTCAGGATGAGTGTGGAATTCCAGGCACTACACTTAGTGCAAACACTAAGAAATGACCATTCAATAAGAGTCTAGATTTTCTGAATTGTAAGCCTAGTATTCTTTAGGGAAATAAAATTTAGCCGATAGATGGTACCATCACAGAAGCCAAGCAAGACCAATATTTGAAAGATGATAGAGGACAAGAAAGATCAAAGCAAATTTAAATTAAATATACATATATGGAAAGAAATCCTGAATACTGTTTTGGAATTGTGCACCCCATAATTCTATCTTGTCTTCTATGCCACACTTTTGTTCTCCTTTGAACCACCAATAGGAAACCTTTCTTCTCCAGTTATAACATAAAATACTTTGATCATCTCTCTTCTCACAGAAATGAGAACAAAGCTTGGGCTAGTGGGTGATCAGTGGCAGAGCATCTACTTAATATTTGTGAAAGTCTAATGCTTAATCATGGACACTACCCACATTACAAAATTCAAGGCTAGAACTAATATACTGTTGCATTAGCTTTTCCTGGGGAAACACGAACAGGCATCAGATAAAACTAAATATGGCTCTGAGGACAGTTCAAAGAATGATTTTGTCTGGTGAACCAATAAATTTGTTAGCCTTAATTAAAGTATTGTGAGAGAGGGCTTAGTAAGAGAAGTCTGACTGATTAAAACAACAACAACACACATAAGGCTACAAACTGTATTAAAAACAACTTCACCTGACCATGGGTAATGATCTCTCCAAAGCCAGAATAACAGCATGTGAGTAGGAATAGAAGGGAGTGCCTGGAGTCTGTGAGTTTGTAACAACATTCCCCAAGCCTCTGTCTGATCCACCATCTTGTTGAAGATCTCTTATGGATTGGCACAGCTGCCCTTGTTAAGAGAGCATTGGACATGCTTTGCTGACCACATTCCACCAGTTATAAAACCACATTGTATTCATTTTATCCTATCTAAAGCCATGGGAAAAGATTCTGAAGGTATCATTTCCAAGTAAACAACTTGTTATACTTGCACGAGAATATTCCCAACTTAAATATTAGATGCACACATCTAAAGTATAACTAGTAAGTGATAAATTCTAAATGCTAGATGAGCTGGAGTAAGAAACCTGATCTCAGCTATGGAGATTTTAGGTGGGGATTTTTTTTTTTTTGGTTGTTTTTATTGTTGTTAACCTCTGTTCAGTCTCTGAAGAAATGTTTGAAGCATGAAAACCTCAGAGGATACCAGACCTGATAATGTGGAAATGAGTATCATCTCAGATTGGATAATTGTTAAATATTTTTCACTCACAGTAATTTAGAGTAGTATGAAATATGATGAAGGCATGACAGACCTAAGATGATGCTTCTTGATAGGCGCTTAGCTTGTCAGTCTTAAAACGTTTTCTGTTAAAATACTATCTCATACGTAACATATTTTCAGTAAACACATCTTGTTCAGCAACTCGCTATGTGACAATTTTGAACAAAATTCATATTTTCTCTGTCATTTGTATACTTGACATGTATTAAGCTATCTAGATACTGAAGAAAAAGAATTCATAAAAGACAGTAATTCACCTAAGATATATTGTACAGCTATAGCAACAAATGCCTACCTGTCTGTAATAATTGGGAAGTCACTGTAAATGGGTCTTGGATTAAGTCTCCAGATTATCATTGTGGGAAATGATGAATGGAAGTTAGCAACGTAGAAAAACCATACATATATCTAAAATAATATTAATGAAGTTCTCTTCAAGCACCAGCTATAAAATGAGTTTATTATTTTGCATTATATAGCCACTATTGTGAATTTAAAAGATGGATTGGATTCTGGTAAGCCATTTTGTCTACCTACTGAATCACCTTAGCAAAAAGGAACTGACTCTGGAACTTCTCATTTTCATTACTTCAAGTTTAAGGATTAATTGGGGAAAATAATTGTTCCCTTGACTTCCTCAATGCAGTTTCAGTCTGCTTTAATCAAATATTGACATGGAAGTTTGAACAGGAAATTTTTTTATTAACTCATAATTTATAGATGGTATTCTACAAAGAGACAATAAGAATATATATTCTTGTCCCATTTGATATTAGTAAACCATCTGTTTCTATTCAGTTTTCATCATGATAAAAAGTGCATTGGTCTTGGGAGATAAAATGACTCAAGTTATAGTTAAAAATCCATAGCAAAAAATGAAATAAAATAACCTGCTCACTCCTTTAGTTATTGTTTAAAGATAGAATCAAAGTACGATTTGTGTTTATTAGTTTAAAACCTTTCTCTCCCCATTTGGATATTCTGTTTGTTAGTTTGTTCATTTTTTTCTTCATGTATACATATACTTTTCCTTTTTATTGTTGATATTTTAATTATAACATTTCTCTTTTCCCTTTCTTCTCTCAAACTCTTCTATATACCCCTCCCTACTCTACTTTAAACTCATAGCCTCTTTTTTCATTAATTATTATTACATGCAAAAATATACATATTATATGTTAGTGTCAATTTTATGTAAGGTTGTGTTCATTTCACAGTTTCTCTCTTAATCTCGCTATCACCCAAATTATTGAGCCTCTATTATATTATTTGTTTTATATGGCTTTACAACACAGTCCTGAGCAATTTTTCTCGATTCTTAACCCTCTATGCTAGTCTGACTACCTCTTCACCAAAATCCCTGACTTACTTGCTTTTTAGTGCTCTCTTTGCTCCAGTTGAATCTTCCTCATGTCTCCTGTACCTTGGCCCATAGCTGAATCCCCTACTTCTCCTCTAACTCTCCCTCTCCTGGAGGACAGGAAGTCCAGCCCTATTCTCTCCCCTGGTCAGCAAATGGCTGTAAGCTGCTTTATTGGCATACCAGTGGACAATTGGGGAGCAGTGTTTACACACCATCGAGACAGGAGATTCTCAGAACAAGGATTGAAACCATATATCGAGTGAACAGAAATCAACATTTGAATTACACAATAACCTTCTGCCTACAATTATATATAAATTTGTATATATATAAATGTTTATGCTATATATTTGTACACACACACCTATATGTTTCTAAATAAAACCTATTTGATCCACATACTGTTATTTGTATGTATGGTTTCAGTGCTGAGTACTTGGCATTGGACAACCAAGTGGTGTGATCTTTCCTCAGGAAGACCACACCTCTAGGCTCCAGCCTTCTTTGTGTAGGGCTGAGGCCTGATGGTCTTTTCTCCATTCGCTTGAGCTTGTTTATTTGGTTCTTGTTAGTTAAACTATCAATTTGATACAACCAGGAAGTACTTGGGAAGAGTGTCCTAATGAGGAATTCTCTATTTCATACTGCTCTCCGGGTGTATCTGTGAGGGATCATCTTGATTGTTAATTTATACAGGAAGACACATCCTGAGTGTGAGCTGCAGTTTATCGTAGGCTGGGCCATGAACTGTGATGGAATCTAGTTGAGCATAAGAAAGCAAGCAAGGACCCACACATTTGTTTTCTCTGATCTTGACAGTGGAGACAATGCTTCAAGTTCCTGCCTTCACTTTCCTACAATAGTGGAAGGTAACCCTGAATTTGAAATGAAATAAACCCTTCTTCCTTTCAGCTACTTTCTGTCAGGGTAGTCTATCACAGCAACCAAAGCAACATTAGAGGCAGATATGTCCAAAACACTTCATTAAAATGCCAACAACACTGTAATCCTCACCCTCAGCTTGAATTCCTTTTAGTTTTCTTGATAAAGCCATTCTCACTAGGATAAGTCACACTGGCTTAGTATGTGTGTTTGTGTTGGTATATGCATGTGTGTGGGTGTGGATGGATCTATGTTTGTATGCATGTGCATATGCTTATATGTGTATGTGTGCTTGTATGTGCACATGCATGTATGTGGGGTGTGACATATTTTTTATACATTTATGCATGGATGACATCTAGTCTGATTACCTGCCTTACTATTGTGAATAGTATTGCAGGAAACATTGAAGTGCAGGTATCTCTGCTATACCCTGTCTTTGATCACTAGATGATCACTTAGATGATCAAAGTGATCACTACCACATTAAAGAAATATTGTAGACTATATTCATATTGCTTATGGTTTTCTGAGAATATTCTGAGTTCCATGTTAGTGAAACCAATTTATAGTCACAACAACACTGTAAGCCTCACCCTCAGCTTGAATTCCTTTTTGTTTTCTTGATCAAGCCATTCTGACTAGGATAAGTTGGAATCTGAACTTTAGGTTTTAATTTACATTTCTTGATGACTAAATGCATTGAACATTCTTTTTCATGTTCTTTGTGGCCAATTTTATTTCTTCTGTTAAAAAGTGCCTATTTTGTTTATTTACCCATTCATTGATTATTATTCCTCTGGTGCTTAGTTTTTTGAGATCTGGATATGTTCTGCATATGAACTCAGAGTCTCCTGAACAGATGGCAGGTTTTCTCCCATTCTATAGTCTTGCTCTTCACTCCAAAGTATTTATCTTTATTAAGACCTTATTGGATCAAAATGCAAAGATATGGAGCCCAGGACCACTGGATCTATCTACAGAACACTTCCTCATCTAAGGCTCAGGGAACACTGCAGAATAGAGGCCTGAAAAGACTATAAAATCCAGAGGGCCAGGGACTTTGAAGTGAGACTGTGTCTCCCAGTACCATCAGAAGCTACACACATGAAGTCTCACCAATATGAATGCCCATACATGAGCTGAACCAATGATACCACTAGATATGTGAAAGTTCACAGAGAAAAGTCCATGAGGCCTCAACTCTTCACAATGACCTGTAGGGAGCTAAAGAATGTTTAGAGCAGAAGAGGTGGTTGTCCTCAGGGAAAAGGACAGCAATTGGTTGTCCTGTGTCAAATGGGTATCCCTAACATTATAGGGACCGAGCAGGTTATATTCACAAATATATATGCATGGATATATATATATATATATATATATATATATATATATATATACATACAAATATATTGTGGTGGTTTGTAGTTTGAATAGGTATGTTCCCCATCGACTCATGTGTTTGAATACTTGGTCTGTAGAGAGTGGCACTGTTAGGAGGTGTAGCCTTCTTAAAAGAAATGTGACACTGTAGGTACAGGCTTTGAGGACTTATAAGCTCAAGCTACACCCAGTGTGGTACATTGTGCCCTTTTATTGCCTGCTGACCAAGATGTAGAACTCTTAGTTCCCCTCCAGCACCACGTCTGTCTGCATGCCCCATTTTTCCTGCATGTTGATAATAGACTAAACCTCTGAAACTGTAAGCCAACCCCAATTAAATGTTTTCCTTTAAAAGAGTTGCAGTGGTAAGGCTGTCTTTTCGCAGCAATAAAACTCTAACTAAGACAGAAATTTGTACCAGGGTTTGAGGTATTGTTATGATAGGCCTGACAATGCTTTTGTTGGAGGAAGGTGGATTTTTGGACTTTGAATTAGGAAAGAAGTAGAATGTTTTAAGCCGGGCTTAATGGGACATATTAGTAGGAACATGGAGACAGTAGTGGTGAGGGTGATTTGAATTGTGGGGGTTTGGTTCAATAGGATTGAGAGAAGAATGCTAGTATGTGGCCTAGAGACTGTACGTATAATATTTTGGTGAAGAATGTGGTTGCTTTTTGCCTTTGTCCAAAGAGTCGGCCTGAGGCTAAAGTGAAGAGATTTGGATTAATTTGGAAGGAAATCTCAAAATAGGCCAGTGTAGACTCTGCCATGTGGTTACTAGTGTTCACTCTTATGAAGAGCATTTTGATGAAAAGGAGCAAGTTGAGCAAGTAAAGTACTATGGTTCAAGAAGAAAGAGGGCATCAGGAAGAGCTAAATCCTGTGTTCAAGGAAATAAACTAATTAAAGGTATTAAATGGAATAAAGGGAGTGGTGACCAAGGGGCAAGATCCCTCCCAGCTAAACTTCCACCTTGTGAAAAGGAATTGAAGAAGAGTTTGGGTCCAGGCATGGTGGTACATACTTTTAATACCAGAATTTAGGAGATAAAGTCATGCAGATCTCTGAATTCAAGATCAGCTGCCAGGTCTACAGAGCAAGTTCCAGGACACCAAAATTTAGGCAGTGAAGGAAACCATAGAAAATCACAAATAAAACTGCAATTTAATTATCAATTGTATTTATTAATGAGTACAAACTGTAAGATTAGGCTGGTGTAACAGCCGGTGGCCTGGTGGGATATCAGCCAGTGGCCTGGCCCACCTTACCCAGTGGCCTGATTTGTCCTGGGGAAAAAGCCCTGGATCAAGGGTGGCCTACACCACCTGTAACCTAAACCATCATGTGCCTGTTTTTACCTTCCAGAGTTCTCAAACACATCTATCTGGTTCCATGTCAACCGGAGGAAAGAGCAATTCCTCTGTGTAAAACACAGAGTTCCTGTTTTAATCTCAGGAAGTCCCACCTACCTACACTATTTCTGCCTAGCTAATTGGCCATGAGAAACTTTTATTAATCAATCAAGAGAATGCCTCAGATGGGGCAGTAACCAGATCTCAGTGTTGAAATCAACCTATCAGAAGTAATGTTATTAGGCTTTCCCTAACACCTCCCCCTTTAAGTCTAACAAAAAGCTCCTTTTCTTAATAACAATAAACACAATACAGTAATAATAACAATAAAAACAATCTAATAAAAACAATTATGAAAACTAAAAGGTGTGACATACATTCTCAATGTCCAGTCCATACGTATTTGACTAGACAACTAGGAAATATAATCTATTATCTCTCTTTTTGTTTTAATTTATTTTTTATTTCTTCAAGTTACATCTCAATCGCAATCCCTGCCCTACTCCCCCTTCCAGTCCCACCCTCCCACCCTCTTCCCCTTCAACCCACCCATCCCCTTCTTTTTTTTTAAGTTTAAGGGATATCTTTTTTTCCCCTCAACAGCTCCCTCTTTCACTACAACAAATGGCTCTTTCTCTTATAACAATAAATACATTACAAAACAACCGAGGTAATTAGGCCACAATTATGAGAGTTATATGGTTTAGCATACATTCACAATATCCAGTCCATATGTATTTGGCACCTGACTTTAACATTCTACTATCTAACCATCTCCATGAGTTTAAAGTCCTATATCCAACTCGACTTCCATCCTAACTTGCATCACAATTTTAAAAACATCTTCTTAGATCCAAAACACCCTCTTAATTCCTAAACAACTCAAAATTTAACTATGAGACTCTAGCTATCTAGTCTTCAACCATATCAGAGAACTGAGAGTGATAAATATATCTGGTTATACAGTAAGTTCAGGGCCAGCAGCTTCCAAAACTAAGAAATGACATACCAGTGGCTGCCTGGACTGTTCCCATTTTCTCTCCATATATTACAGCATCAATCTTCAGCAGTTTGGCCCCGTTTCTCTGACAGACATTGATTGTAAAGCAGGAATTATGAAGGACTTGCTTACTCTGTCTTGGCAGAGCTAGGCTGTCGACTTACCTGCTTCCAAGTTTTGTCCTTTTTGGACAGCATTCTGTCTATATTTGAAGCAAGGGGTTTTTCTTGCCAGAGATAGGCTTGCCACTAATTCAACCATCTCCAATTGGAGATTCTTCGATACTCATGTTCTACTTGGAGTAGAATAGGGGGTGCTGTCAGGAGCTGACATGTCTCAATATCAAAAAAAAATCTTAAGTTAAGAAAACATCTTTGAATGCCATATTCTGAAGATCTCTTGAGGTTTTTGAAGACCACCTGTCTATCTCTTATATTTGAATAAGCAAATGTTGCTTGTCTCTTAGCAGCTTGATTTCTGATTAGCTTAGAAGATAACTGTGATAGACTGTCCTAGTACCTAAAAAAATGACATGCTTTAATGACTATTAGTTTGCATTTCTTAATTATCCTAAACAGTTTATGACAGTTGGTAGCAAAAGGCCAAAACTTCACATTTCATTTATAAGCATTACCTAGGTACAATACCTTAAAAAGAGTTAACCTTAATTTTGTATCAATATACAAAGATCAATACTGATGTAGCCCAATTCAATCTTAATTTTGCATCAATATACAAATACATATCTCTCTTAATGAGTTTAAAGATCTATACCTAATTCAACTTCCATTATTAACTAAATCATCTTAACCTTAAAACATCCTTTTAATTCCAAGATGGCTTAAAATTTATTGTGAGGCTATAACTCTGTAGTCTTCAATCACATCAGAAACCTGAGAAGAATAAATATATCTGAATAGATAGGAAGTGTAGAGCAAGCAACTTCCAAAACTGTGAAATGACAGAAAACTGGCTGCCTAGACAGTCTCCCATTTCTATAACATTAGAGCAACATCTTTAGTCTTATGGCCAAACATATCTCACAGACTTAGTTTTGGAGCAGGAAATAAGATTCGCCCATTCTGTCTTTGTAGAATCAGGTCATTAATTTACTTACATTGAAGCTTTGGTCCATCTTTGGACTGTATATAATCTATTGAGAGAGCAGGGTGTTTCTGCCCAGTAGGAATTATCTCCTGATGGAGATTTTTGATGCTCATTGTCTCCTTCCCAGTCCAATGGGGACTGTCAGGAGCTGAAAGTCTCATGTCAAAGAATTTTTTTAAATAATGAAAATATTTTAAATGCCATATTCTACAGATCTCTTGAGGTTTTTGAAGACCATCTATCCATCTCCATTGAGCAAGCAAATGTTGCTTGTCTCTAACAACTTAATATCTGATTAACCTAGAAAACATCTGAGATTAACTAACTTAATATCTATTAATATTCTAAACAATTTGTGATAGTTGATGTCAAAAAGACTAGAATTTCACATTGCAATTTTATGAATTACATAGCTATAATATCTACTCAAAATATAGCCTTAATTTTGTATCAATATACAAAGATCTATAAGAGTAGATTCAATAATCTATACTTTTTATCTATCATTCTTATATGTCTATAACTTTAATTTTGTATTAATAACAAGGATCTATAGGAGTAGATTCAATAATCTATCCTTTTATCTTATCAATTCTAAAATATATCCATATTCCCCCTCTTTTTTCTTTTCAAGTCTTCTCCCCCTATATGAGAGAGAAAGAAGGATAAAGAAAAATAAAGAGAGAAATGCCTGAGTAAAACCTCCTATACCTTGCTTTAAAAATCCATATAACAATTTGTAATCATTCCCCCCTAAAAAACATCTAAAACCCATCAAATCAACAGATAATCATCCACCCCACTTTTTGGGAATGGGACGTCACTCTCTTAAAATTGCTTCCTGCTGAATTGGGATGTAGAAAACCTGTTTAGGGGCCCAAACAAAATGGAAAAAAAATGGCTAAGCAAGTTAATTGTAACATTTGTTGTCCAGTCTCTATGTGCTCAGCAATTTGAATCTCCTGAACAGTTTGTAGTTCAAAGCTGGTAAGAAAGTTCACTGCTTTATTGAACAAGTGGCTGGAATAGCCTGTGAGGCTGGACCATCTTAGCAAGCCATTTTGAAGTTGGTCTGGATTCAGATTTTTGAGAAAACAGCTGTTGAGGCAGTCTGTGAGGCTGGATCATCTGGGCTACTTGTCTTCTTTGGTGTCTGGTCCCTTGTTCTGAAAATATATAATTTCTCACAAGTAACATATAGTTCTGCAATTACCAAAATGCCTTGGATGTGCTAGATGCACAAACCAGTTAAGGAATATTTTCTATTCTTTGTTTGAACAGAAGAAAGACATTTGTAAGTCTCCATTCATGCCATATAAAAGGATGACATGTAATAGTATTACATATATATGCTATATATAATCTATTTTAAATTAAAAATACAACATAAGACTGTATGGAGATTAAGTATTCTCCTCTACAGTTGACACAAATTTATTAATTGATTAAAACAGGTTTATTCTGTGTAGTTCTGGCTATTGTATATTTGGTTGACCTCAAACTCAAATGGAACCTATCTGCCTTTGTCTCTCACGTTTTGGGATCAAAGTGTGGAGCCTGACTGAATCCATCTTAAAAAAAGATTCCATTTTGTATTACCTTTGACTCGGAGCTGACCTCCACTTCCATAACAACAACAAAATGTACCTGACCTTGTATTCCAAGGGTGTTCCCTCATCATCAGCAGACAGCTCACTCTGAGAAAGCACCCAAAAAATCTAAACAAACTTTCTGATGGTCAAGCTGACCACAGCTGTTTAGTCAGTAACAATGAGCCAATCAGAAATGGACATGACTAGCTACCCAAATGTCATCCAATCACATGGTAAAGAACCTGATTCTTTGTCTGAGTCTCTATATAAACTCTGTACTTTTGGGTCTGGGGGCTCTCAACTCAAACTGCTGTGTCAGTGAGTATTGAGAGTCCAAGCTCTGAGCTTGAATAAACAACCCTCATGTATTTACATCAGAGTTGGCTCCTAGGTGGTCTTCGGAGTCTTGAGAACCAGGCAGAACATTTGGGGGCTTGTCTGCCCAGGATCTGCAAGGTCACCAGGACTCCTACCCAGAGGGTTCAAACAAGCAGGTGTATGGCTCTCTTGATTTGCTCTGTAGAGCTCTGTAGATTAGATTGGCCTCGAACACACAAGGAACCTGTTTTTTCCTTCTCTCCCAAGTTTTGGGATCAAGGTATGAATGTAATTAATTGAATTACTTTTATTAAACAATAACATTAATTAAACCATTTTGTATTATTCTGAGTTCCAGTTCTCCCGTGGGCACCCCATTCTTGAGGAGGTTGGTTCAGAGTAGCACGATATGCTATTTTATGTTAGCTGTTCTTAACTGTTGGCAGTGGGAGGCATGCAGCTTGCATTTTCCTCCTCCAGCCTAATTCTGGGTCCTTACATTGACTAACAGAATCTCTCTCTCTCTCTCTCTCTCTCTCTCTCTCTCTCTCTCTCTTTCTCTCTCTCTCACTCTTTGTTTTTGTTTTTTTTGAGACAAGATTTCTCTGTGTAACAAGCCATGGCAGTACTGGACTCACTTTGTAGACCAGGCTGGCTTTGAACTCATAGAAATTCACCTGCCTCTGTCTCCCAGGTGCTGGAATTAAAGGCATGTACCACACCCACATGCCCTGCAACTAACATATCTCTTTTAGGGGCAAAATGCCTATTGAAACCAGTTCTCCAGTGGGAACCCCACACCTAAGGAGACTGGCTTGTGATCCCTTTCTTTTTACATAAATTTAAGATTATGTGTATTTATTCATTAGATCAGTAAGGACATTATTAATCTTAACATCAAGGAAAAAATGTGTCACTTTTGAATTCTAGACTGTCTTTAGTAAGCAGCTTTATCTTATCAGTAGGATTCCCATCCTGCCTTCATTGTTTTAACCAGGCTGGTCTAGAATTCAGATATCTGCCTGTTTCTTCCTCTAGTGTGATGGGATTAAGGGTGTGTGACAGTACCATCCTGCTCAAATATTTCACTTAAATTCCAGATATTAGTAACTCCTCTGTAAACCAGAGAGAAACTTTGAAATGTAGTGACAATTCAAAACCTGACCAAAATCTTCAAAAATCTCTTATATTTTAGCAATGCCAAACAAGAAAAATATCCTTTCTACCTCCCAATATAGGAAAATCAAAGACATCTAATAAAAATCAAGCAAAGAAACAACATTCCAAAAGCCTTGGTCTAACCATACCATCACACATTTTGTTTTACATGTGATAATTTACCAATTCCTGTAAAATGTGTAGGAACCTTTTGAAGTGGCTATATTGGATTCCAAACCTCACATGAGAGGATAGTAACTTCTGCTCCCGGGTCAAGCAATCCTTTTATTTCAATACCATTCATATGTATTTTAAATTTTGTTCTATTATCATTAACTATTGTTTGCCAATATGCACATTTTCCAGTACTCCCAAATGCTCCTGTTCTTTCTATTGGAGCAGACTTGCGCTTGATATAAGGTAACAACAGCAACTGAGCAATTCTATCCCCTGCGTTAATTTTCATCTCTTTCTTTACTGATACCATAATTTTAATTTCTTCCTTGTAGTCTCCATCTATAATACCTGGATGCACAGTAAATCCTTGAGAAATTAATCCCTCTCTTCCAAAGATTAATCCTACTGTTCATGATGGTAAAGAACCATAAACACCAGTGGTTAACTTATAATATTCATCTGTTTTGGATAATGTAATAGACTCATCTGTAGCTAGATCTAAAGCTGTACTGCATTCAGTAGCATGCAAAAGATCAATAATAGTTAGTTTTGTTCTTCCTCCTGACTCCTCATTTCCCTCTGGCTGATAGATGATAGGTTCATAGGTTTTGCTGTGGGGGCCTTGAACCAGTAAGCCCCTCCCCTTGTTTCCATGTAAGGGGTTACCTCTGACATGTGTTTTAGTTCTACAATCCTGGGACCAGTGTTTACCTTTACCACAGTGAGTACAAAATCCTGGAGACCTTAACTTTCCATTGTTATTAAAAGCTATTCATTCCCTTTTAGGACCATGTACTGCAGAGTCCAAGCACCTATCATTACAAGTTCTAGAGGTTTCAGCCTTACAATATCTTTGGAGATGACCAAGTTCACCAATATTAAAGCACTCATTGAGACCCCTTGCAATGGCTTGTGCTATGGTATTAGTCTGATGCTCCTGAAAACCAATATCAGTTGTTTCTCTTATCCATTCATCTACTAGGGCTCCTTGAGCTTTCAATGGTCTAATTGCCCTTGATATTCAACATTTGCATTTTCATACACCATTTCACAAACTAGTGAAAATGTAGTTGAACGAGTGGGCCATATTTCATCCCCAGAAAGCAGCAGAACTTGGCAGTTCCAGCCATGTCACTCTGGATTTAAAGTCAAGCACAGAAGACTGGGGTTATGGAATCTTGCTCCTTGACTAAGGAAAGCTGCTGAGGACAGGCATGTGGCAAGGGTGTCTCTGCATGGAGGCCCAGTGAGGCCATTGTATGAAGCTGTGAAGGTAAAGCCTGGATTGCCATCGATATCTCAAGAGATTAGAGATGTCATAGCCATGGGATACCTACTAAGGAAATGGTGTGGAATCATCCCAGGAGAAAGAAGTATGTTGCAGTCGACAGAGCTTAAAGAGTCAGAGATTTGAAGAGTGTTGTGACATCATACATGGAGATGCAGAGTTTAGAATTTGCCCAGCTGGTTTTTAGTCTTGCTGTGGTCCAGTATTTCCTCCCTTCCCTATGTTTTGGAATAGTAATGTGTATACTATGCCATTATATGTTGGAATTATGTGATCTATTTCTTTGTTTGTTTTGATTTTATAGGAGTTTAAAGTTAAGAGATTTCATGAATCTCAGAGAAGACTTTGAACTTTGAACTTTTAAACAAGTTTGAGAATGTTATAGACTATGGGGACGTTGGAAGTTGGACTGAATGCACTTCTGCATTGTGGTATGGCTACAAGCCTGAGGAGCCAGAGAGTGGAATGTGGTGGTTTGAGTAGGCATGTCCCTCAAAAACTCATGTGTTAGGATGTTTGGTCCATCGGGAGTGGCACTATTAGGAGGTGTGGCCTTGTTGGAGGAAATGTGTCACTGTGAGAGCGGGCTTTGAGGTCTTATATGATCAAGCTACTCCCAGTGTGACACATAATCTACTTCTGCTGCCTGTGGATCAAGATGTAGAATTCTTAGTACCTTATTCAGCACCATGTCTGCCTGCATGTTGGCATGTGTCCCATCATGATGATAATGGACTAAACCTCTGAAACTATAAGCCAGTCCCAAATCAAACTCTTAAATTTATAAGAGTTGCAGTGGTCATGCTGTCTCCTCACAGTAATAAAACCCTAACTAAGACATACTTACATGCACATGCTAATAAAGAGGAAAGGAAATAAAAAGAAAAGTGATAAATTTAATTCAATTATAATCTCAAAAAACATAAATAATGCATTACTGATCCTGGAGTGGACTAAAGGTGGCTTCAAATTCTTTGGCAGTCTTCACTGTTGAGAAATGGTGTTTATTTTTCCACTCTCTAACCCTTGGTTGTCTTTAACCAACTGCTTATGCAAGAAGCCACATCTCATTAAAGGATTGATAAGTTTTCACTGGGAACTTGAGAGCCCTCAGCCTTCACACTGGCTATCTGATTTCCTTGCAGAAAAGGTAAGATAGGAAGGCCCTGAAGATGTGAAGAGAGGCATCAGCCAGGCAGTGCCAGATTTCAGACATCATTGTCAAGTTGCCATCTGGTAAAGTAAATCACCATTATTAACCCATATAAACCCACATAAATACATTTAACCCCATACAATCTACTAAGAAGCTGATCATATTCCTAACTTGCAAAATCATGACATATAAAATTAGTCAACTTTTTATAAAAATAATATCATCATTTTCAATTTTGTATCTCTATTTATTGCATGAGGGAGAGACAGAAAGAGAGAGATTTTGTGTGTGTGTATGTGTGATATGTATGTTGTATGTGTATATATATATATATATATATATATATATATATATATATGGAGAGAGAGAGATTATGTGTGAGAGATTCTGTCTTGGTACATATGTGCATATGTGGGGTCCAAAGAGCATTTTACAGCAGTCGGTTCTCTCTTTCCACTATATCGGATCAAGCTCAGGTTATCAGGCTTGAGAGCACATGCGCATGCTTGCTGAGCCATCTTGTCATGTCTTGGAATAGTTTGTTATACAGGAAGTCATAAGAACAGGGTTCATTGGTATTTTTTTCTCTCTATTCTTCCATGAAGTAAAAGACTACCAAGTTGAGAGTCTGTGTTTGATTGCACTTAAATAATGGCTTTCTCAATTTAAAAGCCAGATGGCAGTTTTGCTTCCCACATATGTCTCCAATTTAGCATCTCATAAAATACATTTCCTTCTTCACAGAGCTCATAGAAATATGAAAAATGTCAATGCATATCTATATTTATAATAAACAGTGAAAGAGCAATGCAGTAAAAGTGGTTCAATTTGTTAAAACAGAACAAAGCCCCAAAGTAAAAAGGGCCATTCACAAAACCCATGCAACTGTACTATTAGTACGTGTCAGACAAATTTAAAGAAAAAGCATTTCAAAATGATCTGTTTCCTCTCCCACAGGGGTCTCTAATAAGCAAAGAGCTGAGGCTGACAATGGTAGCAGAATGCTAGATGAAGGATGTGGTGCTTATGGAAGTTGTGTAGAAAGGAAGATGGGGTGTGATGAGAAAAACTAACTAAACAAGAAGCTGTGAATATGGAGTCATGGGGTTGTTTGAAGGCAGTATTAATATACATCATATTAATGTATGTTAATCTGTTTAGTCTGGAAAAGATGGAAAAGTGCCAATTAGTTTTAACTTATTGGTAAGAAGGTGGTATAAATTCTTTGCTGAACTAGGAAAACCCTCAGTTCTGGTTTTTTTAAAAAGTTCTTTCTGTCTCTGATGTTTTAGCATGATTTTCATTGGCTGAGAAAGACCCAGGAAATGGGAAGACTATGAGTTTAGTGACATGCGATTAGTAGCTAATAAATTATGGTTCCTCATTCAAAGAGAATTTCCATATATATATATATATATATAGGACCTGCCACACCTTTCTCACAGCAGGGTGGGGCTAGTATTGGGCATGATCACCTGGCACTGGGGTCTTGGGTGAGTTGGCATGGTAGGAAGGTGGAAACATGCTGCTCAGGGCTCAGCTGCATGGCCAGCACATGACATTGGGACATTAAAGATGGGCAGAGGCTTGGAAGGCAAAACTCTAGATGGGGAGGGGAAGGGGGTCACACAGCGGCTGCCAAGGGTATTGGTACTCTATGGTCATTTGTAGAAGATTAAAAATTTTAAGCCGGACACTAGGCCACTTCGTGTTCATTTTTCTTTATTTTGTTTTGGCTCTAGGCACTGTCCAGCTTGCTATGAACTCATAGGGCTCAAGCTACCTATCTCTCCAGCTTTTATTTTTATGTTTTTTGTTTGTTTTGTTTTTTATTTAGGGTTTTCGTCTTTCTCAAATGTGAACTATACCTCTGATACTGGAAAAGCAGTACTTTGTCTAGCTTCTAATTGTGTGGTTGAAACAAATATCTGATGAACGTGTGATTTTGTAGCTACTGTCACTTAATTTGTTACTTAATTACAGTCACACTTTCTTACTGCACCTGAACTAGGAATTTAACTTAAGGTTTGGCTTTTTTTTCCCTTGTAGGACTATAGGCTTTGCCAAGTCATTTGTGCCCATGACTTGTATGACTAGATACTTTCCTAATGCTGTTTCATCATGATTTTTGTACTTCATCTATTCTTCGTCACTCTGAGTATGTCTTGAAGAATTTTGGATTTTTAAACCAAGCTTCTTTCATACATATTTTTCCCTTATGAATTGTGTTTTTTTTTTCTTTTTATTCTGAGCCTTTTCTTCCACACAATCTTCTAAATACCCATTATTTTTACCTCATGGGTGACATCTGCACGTTTTTGAAGGGCAAAGTCTAAATTATTTTTGTAGGAAGTTCATCTCTGCACTGTATTTCCACCTGCTCTCTCTGAGCTCATATTTGTCTTTTGTCTTTTTAAGTTGTCCTCTCAGTGACCTGGAAGTCCACTTCTTCAAATCCGCCTGCTGGATTTGGTGGGATCTTCGTCCCTCCGAGTTTTGAGTCCTATTTGTTGTATCCTCTGCCAGGAATCTAAGTTGTCTTTCCTTGTGGGAACCACATTACTATATTTAACCAAAGCCAAACCTCAGTGGCAGGAAATGTTCCCATTGGTAGTGACTCAGTGGGATGCCATGTGCAGTTGCTAGAATCTCTCCACTAGAATTCTGGGAACTGTCCTTGGTGATGGCAACTCTTCTGGGAAGTGTCCTTGGGGAAGGCAACTCTTCAGTGTCCGCACTCTGAGGCCCAGGCCTCTTCCAAGTCTCTAAGAAGAAAAGACCCACCATGATCATGATGATGCCTGCTTTTTCAGTTCCAGTGTTCTCTCTTAAGAAGATAAAGTCGCTTACTCTCCAGGGATATTTATAGAGCATGAAGAACCCATATTTATGTCTCTGCCTCTATCCCCAGGCTGAGCTGTATGGGCATTCCCAGGCTTAGTGAAACACAGGGCTGTTCTTTCCTCTTGGAAGAGTAGAGGCTGAGATTTCTCAGAAGGCCCCAGGCGCTGGCGTTGTCCAGCCTTCAGAAGCTCCTACGCTAGCTTCAGCAGTTATATCAGAGTTGAAGAGATGGAGTGGGCGATACTGTAGAGGCCGCAACAGGAAGGAGAGGGGAAAAGCAACAGCAAAGGCTGAAGAAAAGGTCACTAAAATATCGAGAGGAGAGAGGGCTGTGAGTATCCTTGTGGCAGTTGCTATATACAAGAGGTAGATGCCTAGGAAGTCAGTCCTACAAGGGAAAGGCTATTTTGCTGAAGGCTTCATAATCTTGAATTCAAGGTAATTAATATCAAAGGTGATATACTCCATATACATATATTAATATATAAATATGCAATGCGTTATTCAATTAGGTGCATAAACACCTATAGAATATATTAAACGAACCATGAAATATATGTATCTAAACATTATGTAATATTATCCTATATGAATGTATAGTAATCCATTGTTTATATTACATTTTGGGAACTCAGTATTCTCCCAGCTTCACATTGAATGTGTAGAATTCATGGTGGATCAGGAACGTAAAGAAACACAGAACACATGGTGGACATCATGACAAGATGGTCCTTTCTCTTAGCTACTGTGAAATCAAAATGGAGTTTTATACATTGCTGCATGTTACCACTCACTATGTTGCAAATACTTTTTATTTATATTTAATTAGTGAATTCATTAATTCAGTATGTGTGTTTATACAGGCTATGTGTGTGGTGTGTGTATGATTGCTTTGGGGATCGTGTGTGTTGTGTGTATGTGTGTAGTGTATGTGTGGTTGCTGTGTGCATATATGGTGTGTGTGTGGTATGTGCATGTGGGGTGTGTGTGTTTGTGTGCTTGGTGAGTGTGTGTGTGGCTTGTGCATGTGGCATGTGTGTGTGGTTGGTGTGTGTGTGTGCTATGTGTATTGTGTGTATGGCTTGTGTATGTGATGTGTGTGTGTTTGTGTGTATGTGTATGTGTGTGTGTGTGTGGTGTTTGTGTATGGTATGATTATATATGAATGTGTTTGTGGTGTATGTATGTTATATGTATATGTGGTTGCTGTGCATGTGTGGTGTATTGTGTGGTGTGTGTGTGTGTGTGTGTGTGTGTGTGTGTGTGGGTGTGTGTGGTTGCTATGTTTGTGTGGTGTACGGTGTGTGTGTATGCTTGGTGTGGGGGGCATGTGTGTGTGCTTGGTGTATGTGTATGGGGTGGTGGGTGTGTTTTTGTGTGTGTATGTGTGAGGTGTTCTTTAGTGGTATGTGTGCATGTGTTGTGTGTGGTGTGTGAGAGAGAGACAGAAGTCAATCTCAGATGTATGTGTGTGTGTGAGTGTGTGTGTGTGACAGAACTCGAACTCAGATGTTTCTCCTTTGGAACCATTCACAATGTTGTCTGAGACAGCTGAGACCTTGGCCTTATTGACCAGACTAGGATGACTGGAGAGCGAGCCCCAGGGATCTACCTCCCATCCCTGGGATTGTTAGCCCATGACTCTGTGAAGGCTTTTTACATGGGTGCTGAAGATTTGACTCACTCTTGTGCACACGTTACCATCTGAGCTATCTCTTTTGTTCCATTAATAATTTTACAGCACATCAGAAGTTTGCTTTGGGTGCAGCAGAATCAACAGAAGGGACTTATTTCAGAGGAGGCATAGGTAGGTGGTACAATATGGTAAAACAAAACAAAACAAACCAACAAACAAAAACCAAATGCACTGGGTTGAAAATTTAGAAAGAATAATAATCAAGACTAATGGATAGTTTATTCTATGTTCAATATTGTGATAAGGGCTTTATGTATATTGATTTGGTTAACATTCCAAGCAAACCCACTACTTTGG
This sequence comes from Lophiomys imhausi, assembly GCA_907164525.1. Classification (NCBI taxonomy): domain Eukaryota; kingdom Metazoa; phylum Chordata; class Mammalia; order Rodentia; family Muridae; genus Lophiomys; species Lophiomys imhausi. The sequence goes on along the minus strand of CAJQZJ010032643.1, from coordinate 1,004,833 downwards.
CACTATTGTTGTCATTCCACCTTAAAGACAAGGAACATAGAGCAAGGTAAGTGAGATTTCAGTTGTCTCGGGTCACACAGCTCTTAAGTTGCAGAGTGGAGATTCGGTAGAGCTGTAGAGCTGTGTAACAGGAATGCTGTTCTGTCCAATGTACAGTTTCCAGCTGAGATGCTGCAGCAGATTGCTAAGCGATTAGCTGATGCTTTAACAACGTTATGGTGTTTTAGAAACGGAGATCGTCATTAAATATGGATGTCCCCAAGTGAAAAGAAATGAACAACTAAAGCGACAGCTTGAATATCATGGCATTTCCTTATGGAACCTTCAACGTACTTATGTTGTTGGTATTGAGTAATTTATGGTAAGGTATGTATTTGAGTACTATTAAAAAGCTTCATTCACTGAAGGAAGTTCTTAGAAATTCATGAAATGGTGAAGGCCTCTGAAACAGGACATTGTTAAAAATACCTAGAAACTTCTTTTGCCATAAAAAGGTAAAAACAAAAGTCTTTGGGTATAAAAGAAAATGTAAACTGTTTTTACATATATGCCAAAGCAGCCATCTAAATGTTTTAAATAAAAATACATAAATATTAGTGTTTTGTCTTAGTCGTAATTATAAAAGTACATTTATCTTTAACTCTTATGTTTTTGGTTGTGAGCCTAGACTTTAACGGCTGAGCAATCTCTCCAGCCCCATTTATCTTTAACTCAATGTAAGATGTATTCATTGGGACTGTATAGTCATGAAATAACTCACTGAAAATATCATAATGGATACTTGATGGAAAAATTTGTGATTTGAGTGTTTCATTCCACGTTTTGTTTTTTGTAGGTGTTGTTGTTATTGTTGTTGTATGTATGTTTGATTGTTTGCTTGATTTTTTTTTTATTTTAACAAGCCTTGGCCTGAATTGTACCATCTTGCCCTATCTAAGCTAGCTCATAATTCTATCCCTGAATAAAGCCCAGTATAATATACATATGTCCCTTGGGTTGTTTTACTCCATGCTACACTGATGTTCTAGGCCACATGGAATGAAATTCTTTTCTAAACCCATGGCATGTGTCCTTCTCCTGCTCCTCTGGCTTGTTTTCTTCTGCTACCTCTCTTTGGAGGCTTCCCCTACTCATGAACCTCTCTGCTTCAGAAGCCCTTAGTCCCACCTACTTCTGTCTTTCCCCAATTTCAGGCCTCAGCATGTATTTAACCAATCAGAGACAATGGTTCACATGAAATGTAACAAAGATTCACCTGATGTACAGCAAGAAGGATTCTGGGAGCAGGTTAATTAACATTTGGAATGCATAACATCACCCCGTCAATGATGGGAAGAGAACATGAATTCCTACTAAGGACTATTCTAAAGACCAGGCAAAGCAGGTGCCATGTCTAAGATTTTGATTGACTTTGATTTGGTCATATTATGTCTGGAGGTGTTATTTCATACATTACCACCATTTAGCATATTTTGTTCTCAATTTTAAGGAAAGAACAGCTCTGTTATTGAGTGCTGTTTAATTGTGTTCTAAGCTCAGTAATAGCATTTAATCCCTAAAATATCTATCATTTAAAATATTACATAATTTAAAACTGGGAATCAATATCTGTTCCTATTATTTCTGGGTTATATGCTGAAAATAGTTCTTCTTTTCTTTTTTTTTTTTACTTTTTTTAAATTTATTTTTTATTTCTTCAAGTTACATCTCAATCACAAAACCCTCCCTACTCACCTCTCCAGTCACACCCTCCCACCCTCTTCCCCCTCAACTCCCCCATCATCTTCCCTTTTTTTTTAAGTTTAAGTTATATCTTCCCCCACAACAGCTCCCCCTTTCAGTCCAACAAATGGCTTTCTCTTATAACAATAAACACAATACAAAACAACAGAAATAAATAGGTCACAGTTATGAGAGTTATATGGCTTAGGATACATTCCCAATGTCCAGTCCATATGTATTTGGCACCTGACTTTAACATTCTACTATCTAACCATCTCCATGAGTTTAAAGTTCTATATCTAACTCAGCTTTCATACTAACTTGCCTCACAATTTTAAAAACATCTTCTTAGATCCAGAACACCCTCTCAATTCCTAAACAACTCAAAATTAAACTATGAGACTCTAGCTATCTATTCTTCAACCACCTCAGAGACCCTGAGAGGGATAAATATATCTGATAATATACGAAGTGCAGGGCCTGCAGCTTCCAAAACTAAGAAATGACATACCAGTGGCTTCCTGGACTGTTCCCATTTTCTCTCCATACATTACAGCATCAATCTTCAGCCGTTTCCAAAACTAAGACATGACATACCAGTGGCTGCCTGGACTGTTCCCATTTTCTCTCCATACATTACAGCATCAATCTTCAGCCGTTTGGCCCCGTTTCTCTGACAGACATTGATTGTAAAGCAGCAATTATGAAGGACTTGCTTACTCTGTCTTGGCAGAGCTAGGCTGTCGACTCACCTGCTTCCAAGTTTTGTCCTTTTTGGACAGCATTCTGTCTACAGTTGAAGCAAGGGGTTTTTCTTGCCGAGAGATAGGCTTGCCACTAATTCAACCATCTCCCACTGGGGATTCTTTGATGCTCATCTTCTACTTGCAGTACAATAGGGGGTGCTGTCAGGAGCTGACATGTCTCAATATAAAAAAATCTTAAGTTAAGAAAACATCTATGAATGCCATTTTCTGCAGATCTCTTGAGGTTTTGGAAGATGCCCTATCTATCTCTTATATTTAGATAAGCAAATGTTGCTTGTCTCTTAGCAACTTGATTTCTGATCAGCTTAGAAAATAACTGAGATAGACTGTCCTAGTACCTAACAAAATGACATGCTTGAATGACTATTAGGTTGCATTTCTTAATTATCCTAAACAGTTTATGACAGTTGGTAGCAAAAGATCAAAACTCTACATTTCATTTTTAAGCATTACCTGGTACAATACCTTAAAAACAGTTAACATTAATTTTGTATCAATATACAAAGATCAATACCGATGTAGCCCAATACAATCTTAATTTTGCATTAATATACAAAGATCAATATGAATTTAGCCAAATATAATATTAATTTTGTATCAATATACAAAGGTATAAGGGCATATTCAATAATCTGTCCTTTTTTCTTGATCTTTCCTATATTTTGTCTATGTCCCATTTTTTCTCAAGTCTGTTCACTCCTACATAGGAGAGGAAGGATACAGAAAAGAGAAAGAGAGAAGTCCCTGGATCTAACCTCCAAAACCTATTTAAGAAGAGCATTTAATAGCTTGAAATCTCTTCCCTTAAATAGTAAGATTTTCTATTATCCATCAAATGACCAAAGGTGGGGAAAACACCCTCCCCACCTTCTGGGGATGGGACATCCCTGCTCTCTTAATGATAGGATCTCTCTGTGTAGCACTGACTGTCCTGGAACTTAATATGTAGACCAGGCTGGCCTCAAAATCAGAGATCTGCTTGCCTCTACTTCTGAGCAGTGGGATTAAAGGCATATGCTACCACATGCCCAACCTTCATTCCATGTTTTTGCCTTCATTAATTCATGTGTGTATTTTGCATAAAACTTCAGTGAATTTTAGGAAAGTATATTCTAAACAGAGAAACATTCCAAAGCTTGCTAGCTCTAGTGTTGTATTAGGCTGGTTGTTATGTTTGGGAATTTGTTTTCTGTAACAACCATATTGTAAACCCATAGATAGAAAGATAGAGCTAATGGTGGTGGGGGTTCTGGAGGTAAAGGGCTTTCTTTGTACTCTATATGTTGTGAGGTTTTTTGCACAGCATTTTTACTGTTCATAATTTCTTTAGCATATAAAAGCATAGGCCTTGTATGCTTCTAACCATACCTAATCATTAGAATATATATATATATATATATTTGTTTGAAGTCATAAAACCAATGAGTTGTGAAGGACTAAAACCAGGTCATCAGCTTAGAATATAAGTCTTTAAAATTATAGTAATTGAGTGACATACGCACATCCTTGAGTTCAGTTCCCAGCAGCACATACAGCAGGTGTTGTGGTGTATACAAGTGATCTTAGCACTGAAGAGGTGGAGGCAGGAGGGTCAAAGTTCAAGGTTATCTTTAGATATATACAAGTTTGAAGCTGGCCTGGTATACATGAGACCCTCACCTGCACAAAAGGGAACATGGACATAGACTTTTTTTTTCCTGTCAATGAGACACTTTGCCCTAGGGGTGCTGCCTTGTAGGCCTCCAGTGTATGAGGAGGCTCTTGGCTCTCATATGACTGCTGAACTGGGGCAGGGGACTGATATGTAGGGACACTCAACTCCAGAGGAGTGGGATGGGCGGGTTAGGGGGTAGAGGGTGGGAGAGTGAGCAGGACTGGGAGGGGTGGAAAGAGGTCACTATGATGGAGATGTAACCTGAAGCAATAAATAAATAAATTTTAAAAAAGAAATAAACAAATTAATAAAGCTATCCTTACGTACTCTTTGCATTCTATGTTTTGTGATAACATTTTTTGCCTTTAAAACAATATTATGAAACATACATTGGCACATACTTTGATACCTATCTGAAATATTTTTCAAGTTCAGTACATCTCTTTTAGAATATTAAAGGAGAGCCTTGCCATGTGTATTTTCTAGTATTTGGACATCATTCATATAGTGGCCTTACTGGTCACATGCTGCTTCACTATCTGATGGAATTCACTTTCCAGATTATAAAATAATTTTTTGTTTGTTTGTTTTTCTGCTACTTACTATATACAAGGCATTTGGATTTTACATTTCAGGAAATTTGACATGTCTTTAAAAATAGGGACAAAAGATGGTAGAAATAATATATTTAATTCTTAAGTTTTATAAGTTTTAAGAATATTTATTGCTAATGTATGTATATGTTTCTCTGTGGAGTACTCACATACTATAGCATGTGTTAAGGATTCTAGGGGTGGAACTCAGGGCTCCAGGTTTGGATAGCAAAAGCCTTTACCTGCTGAGCCTTCCTGCTGTTCTTGGCATATTTTAGAAACAATTATCATGAGAATTTGGTCCCAGCCACAAAACCTTCAGATTACAATTTGTCCTGCCTACAAGATGTGCTGGGGTAAAGGTGGTGCAGAAATTGTGGGATTGGGTCAACCAATGACTGATTCTGGGTGGTGTCCTTGACCCCTGTGGTTCCTACAACCTTTCCTCTCCCTCTTCCATCGGATTATCCAAGCTCCACAGTGTTTGACTATTCCTCTCTGCATCTGATGGAAACAGAATCAGCTATCATGGGTCCATAGGGGCTCACAGAGACTGAGCTGCCATGTAGGTAGACTGCACCAGTCTGACTTAGGCCCTCCACTCTTATGTAACAGTTGTGTAGCTTGTGGACACCAAACACTGAAGCAGGAGCTGTCTCTGACTCTGTTGCCTTATTTTGGGACCATTTTTCTCCTACTGCCTTGTCTAGCCTTAATAGAAAAGGAGGTGCCCAGTCTTACTGCAACTCCATGTGCCCTGGCTGGATCCATAAGAGGCCTGCCTTTTTCTGAAGAGAAAGGAGTAGGGGAGTGAGGGAGAGGGACTGAGCAGAAAGGAGGGAGGAGAAACTGTGGTTGGATGGAAAGCTAATTAATTAGTTTATTAAAAAAAGAAATTGGCAGCTAGTTGGATGAAAAGTATTATTGATTCAGTTACAGGAGAATACAAGATTATTTTTTAGAGAAGAGATGTAATTATAGTAAAGGTAGAAAGTGAAGAGACACTTTAGAAACACCAAAAAAGTAATCTCAATCCTATAGCTTTAATTTTAGTTGGGGGAGGGTGGAACAAGAAAATAATGAAGCAGTTGGTGACACTTAGGAAAACTAAATAATTGGGTTCTCTGGATTTCTTCTATAAGCCATTATGTTAGTTCTGATTGTTTTCTGCTCTTAGCAAATTTTTTTATCCAAAGGGACAAAATTGCCCAAGGTAGATCAGGACTTAATATAGTGACATTATGCTCACTCATGTGGACAATAACTAAAGCTTTTCCATTTAATTTCATATACAAAGATTGGTTTATAAATCTACTAAAACATAATGGGCTTTCATTGAAGACATTTGCAAAGATGTCCACTCATGTTTTTTGCTAGTATAATTGGTAATCAATGAACTATTTTGAGGTTTTCCCATTTGTGAATTTAGGCAAATGCAATATTAGTATTGCAAATACTATACTTCACATAAGTATGATTTATTCTCCAAAATTATTCAGCCTTATTTTTTTAACATTCATTTATTAATTCAAGTTACGTCTCAATCACAGTCTCCTCCCTCCCCCTCCCCTGGTCCCACCCTTCCACCCTCTACTCCCTCTCCCTCTTATCCTCAGAAGTTGAAATACATATGGACAACTTTTTTAAAACATTATGATTACAGACACAATATTTGCAACTAGTACATTTCATCGGACCTAAGTACAACTTAGCATGTTATTAATATGGTATATTCATTAAATATGTGTGTAGTCATTATAAGGTAAAATGTGTTTAAATCATACACTGCACTCAAAAAATGAACATAGACTCTATGTTCATAACTAAAATAGTCAATGCCAGGTTTTAAAAACTTGTATAAAGTAATAAAAAAGAATGTAAATGTAAGAATGCTATATTGTTATAAAAAAGTGCAATCATCAATATAACATACACAAAGCAAATAACACATATAATCATTTTATTAATCCAAAGACACATATATGAAATCTGAAATTTGACTAACAGTTGTCTCAAATTGGGAGGAAACACACAGAATTACCACTCTTTGCTAAAGCTCAGCAAGGACACAGACAGTAGGGAAACTGGTCTTTAACAGTACTGAAAAGACAACTTTGATTTAGTGACAAGAGTTCAAAGAACAACTTTTTGGATTTGTCGGGTTGTGCCTCTTTTGGGTAAGAAAATGACAACCAAAACATTCCTTTTTTCTCCTTCATTTATACTGATAAATTCCCAAAAGCTATGCAAATATACTGCTTGAACAGCCCTTTAAATATATGACTTCATTTGATAAACAATACATTCTTCTGTAAACTTAAATTAATTTATATTAAACTCATTAATATGAATTTTATTTTATTAAGTTAAAATAAATTCATTTTTCTGAAATTGATTAATTTTTCTAGTTAACACCACAACTTTATCTCTTCCCTTAGCACACCTTGAAAAAGTAATTTGGATAAAAATATTCTGCCAAAATATCTGCTTCAAATTTTAAAAGATACTAATTTAAGAAACAACAAGGAACAAATGGCCTCTGGAGGCTAAGGATAAAGGTGACGAGATTTCTAACTCCTAGAGGCTGCAAAGCAGGATATTAGAAAGCCGTTCGGTTTCCTTTACACTAATGATTAAAACCTTCAATTTAACCTTCACTGTAAGTAGAGTACACTAATCCGTAAGCTTTTTTAGGCAATTAATATCCGCCTTCTTCCCTTTTACCCCCAGCCCCCCCCTGAAAAGCAATAGCTGATTTCTAACCACCTAAGCCCAAGCCCTTCTCTATTTGTGTGAGATATAACTGCCACCCTCATCTATTCCTTTAATGCCACCACACGGAGAAATTAACAGCTTAGGCTAGCAGTCTTTAGAAGTGCCGTTTTATAGCAGCGGATAAAAGGAAGAGCTGTGCGAACCATTTTAGAAAACAAATGACTATGCTTTCTAGAACAATTGAAGCAGTGTGCATGATACCTTATTCTGCTAAAATCATTTATGGAATCACAGACGGCGCATATTTCCTGTGATGAGGGCTAGGCAGTTAAGAAAAGTAAACGGATACGCCGTGGGCTCCGTTTCTCTGAAATAGTGTCTGGTTCACTGATTTGCTTGTTTTTATAGCTGCAGTTAGCACATACGCACAGAGCTACACGTACTGACTTTTGGAGTATATGCTCGGGGATCTCTTTTCAGCGTAGAAACTCCTTTGAGTGGTGCGATGGGATGGGATGGAGTATCTGTAACTGCTACTCCGTTCAGTGAAACAAAACACGCAACAGAACAGCGCTCCTCCAGCAATCAGCGCCAGCGCTGTGGTCCAGCCTATGTAGAGGGCCTCCCCAAGCTCACGCTTTTGGGCCACATCCACTAGCGGGTTGTAGAAGTCTCTGATGATGGAATTGGCAACCCAGCTGACAGGGATGAGCACAACCAAGCCGGTGATGATGAAGATGATTCCGGCCGTCAGCAAGATGCGGCTCTTCACGTTCTCATCGTCCCCGGTGCACCTGGTGCACTTCATCCCAAGGACAGCTGTCATGAAAGCCAAGAAGGACAGAACGGATGCAGCACACATCAGCCCTCTGGATGCCTGGAGATCTGGACTAAGAGCCAGCAGGGAGTCGTAGACCTTGCACTGCATTCTGATGTTAGCATGCCTCATGCAGTTCATCCACAAGCCTTCCCAGAGGTTCTCAAAAACCACAATGTTGCTTTCGATGAAGGCAGACACTCTCCACTGAGGCATGATAGTCACAGCCACTGTGCCCACCATGCCAACACCACCAAGTACCAGGCCAGCCATTTGAAGAACATAGCTTGCCATGGTCGTCCCCGAAGTTTTAGCCAACTGGAAGGCAGAACAGGAAGGTAGGACTGCTCTCAAGCAAGAAATCTTGTGTTCTTGGGAGGGAACAGTTTTATAGAAATGAGCTCAGAGCTCAGTGATTTTTCAATAACAACGGCTTTGCTCTTTCCAGCTAGATCAAATCCAGTGCTGGCTGGTGAGACAACCCCCCCCCCCCATTGGCTCCAACAATAAACTCGAAAATCAGGTGTGGCAACTTTCTTAGCCAGTACAAGGGGGATGGGAGCTCAGGTGTGTCTAAGCTGACTCTGGAGACTTGAGAAGGCTGGACTTGCAAATAAATATTCTTTGTACTCCCCTCTCTCTCTCTCTCTCTCTCTCTCTCTCTCTCTCTCTCTCTTTCCCCAAGAAGACAGCAGTATGTTTACCTAGAGGCATAATTATGAGTGTTTGCACAATAAGCAAGGACTGAGCCAGTCTCTCCCAGCAAAAGAACTGCTCTTCTCTCAGGTAACTCTCTGCCCCTAAGCTGCTTTGACTAAAGTTACAATAAAACCTTTTCCTATGGATTCTGCAGAGATAGCTCCAATGCCAGATTCAAGGAGAATGGAGGATTGATTGATTGTTCATACTAGGGAAACCATATTCTTTGGGACACATGTGATCTGAAGGGTTGATTTCATTTGTCTAGAACTTCAAAGCAAGCTCTCCTGCAGTGAGTTCAGCCAGGAGAGCATTCCAAAAGCCAAAGCTGGGTTAAGTAATTAGACAAACCAGGTTGCCCTTCCTTGTTGGCATTAAATGTATATGGGTGTTTTTTTATTTTTTACTTTTTAAACCAAGAAAGCTACTTGTTGGTGTTTGCTTTCCTGATAATATTGATTTATAATGAAGAGTCCAGACACACAAAAAGAAAAGCCAGATGACTTTGTGAGGAGTCCCTAAAGTGCTTAAATAAGGTTGTCTGCAGCTACTAAAGCTGAGACCTTATTTTCTAGCTCAGTTCTTCCCCCTCTGTCTTCTAGTCTGAAGAAAATGGAATCCTGGACTTTGTACAAGAAAATCCCAAGTCTCCAGAAATAGCTGGTATTTAAAATAGCATCTCCACTGAAATGATTCATATTAGATGTTAACCAACCTTATATTTCCTATCTATAAGGACATGTGTTATGCCAATATACTTATCATCTCCTAAATGCATGGTGATTTGAACTAACTGTCTTTGCAAACAGACAAAAGAAGTGTTAGTGGAATCAGTATCCACACTGGGGACAGCTCCATTAGAAACTTCCTTTTTGGAAGCCATGTTTTGCTTTCTGCTCTGACTTTCTAAACTTCAAGCTATTTTTCCCATTCAAGTAGCCCAAGCTATCCTTGAACTCAAAATGTAGCTGAGAAGATGACCTTGAATTCCTAACCCATCTGCTTCTACACTTCAAGTGCTAGGGTTACAGGTGTGTACTACCATACTTGAATTATTCAGTGCTTGAGATCAAACCCAGGGCTTGCTAACACCAGAAAACCATTCAGTTAACTGAGCTACATGCCCAACCCCTCTAATCATAGTTTAATTTCCTGTCACCATAACAGAGTATTGACATAAAAATTATACTCCCATCCCTTTCTATTTCTTTCTTTGTTGTTATTTTTGAGAAAGTCTTGTGTAGTGTATACTGTCCTGGAACTTGCTATGATGTCCCTGCCTCTACCTATAAAGTACTAGAATCACAGGCATATGACTCCACACCTGTTGCAATAATAACCCTTCCCCTAAATATTTGCTTCAGTTTCTTTGTGCTACATTAAATCCAAAGATTGGAGAAATTGTTTCAGGCTCATTCATCACACTTTGAAATTCCAATGATTTAAAAATTGAGGACTTTATAGAAACTTTTGAAACAAAATCTATGCATGGCAGGGAAGGAAAAATGTAGACACTCAAGGAATCCATCCTCTAAAAATAAGAAGTTGGTAGCAATCCAAGTTCTTATTTTATTATATTGGATATTTTTAACTAAGAAATTAAAAAATGTTGTATTTCTGATAATTTCTTAATGTGCTTACCTGTTAAGAGTTCACTGGTACTTCATTATCCTGATATAGAAATAAATATCACTGTTTTCTTCATCAAATTTGATCAGTTTTTAACAGATTCATGATAGATAGGGTAACAGAAAAATATTATTTTGTCAAATTATCTTCAATCTACAAATAATGACTTGAAAGTGAATCTGGGGAGAGTTTTAATATTTAATTGTCAATCTGGGAAAATTGAATAACATACATAATTTTCAAATGAAAGAGGAATGATGGCATTGGTTGGGTAATGACCAACTTGTGCTGAAGGGATGAAAGGAGGTGTGTTTTATCCACCCCAATTGGATTTCTGAATATCCATGTAATAGATTTTCAGGGAGCTCTGAATGATTATTGCTGAACATTTGCATCAAAAGGGGCATATGAGGCAGAGAACTACCTGTGAAATTGAATCTTTCTAAAGTATATATAGATACAGCTGACTTTATATGTAACTTGATCCCTCCCCTTAAGCACTGGGCTAAGTTAGGAACTTCACTGATGAAAATATTCTCCTCCTTTAAAAAGGATTACACATTTTTCAATTGAAATTGTTTTAGCGGAAAGATTAAGACCTGTATGAGAGATTAACCTTAGGCCGACATTAGGATAATTACACAGCTAACTGCTCTGGTAGCACCTAGCCCAGGGCATCCGGATTAAGTCACAAAGGGGTCTTAGTGCACTCCATAGTAGTTTGAAGTAGCCATGTATTAAAAGATCAGAGAAATGAGAAAGGCAGGAAAAAAGTTGAGAAAACCATATTTTCTAGAGACAGAAGCCAGAGGTCAGAGATTAAAAGTCTTTCATTGTTTACTTACTTTTCTGTGCTACTGAGATGATTAACTTGGCCGAAAAGGTTGAGTAGAAGTAATGGTTGGAGATTTAGTAGATTAATAATATTTTTCATGTTTTTTAGTACTACAGATGACCTGAGCAAATTAATGGTTTTGCCTATGTTTTTACAAGGAATTAAATTTCTATGAAGATCATAAGACAGAAACAAGTGCTCATATTAACTGTGTATTTGAAATATATATTTTTAAAGACAAGTTCTCAGATTGCAGTCAAGGATGGCCTGTAATACAACATGAAACACTGACTGGCCTGAAACTCTCTATGTCCTTCTGCCTCAGCCTCCTGAATTCTGAGCTGACTTTTGTTCATGTCAGTTCTGTAGCTGAGTCCTAGAATAGATATGAATGTCGCCCAACATAAAGTGGTTGGGGACATGAGGCTATTTGTGATGTTTGCTTATTATTATTTTTATCTCTTTTGCAAAGTTCTCAAGCATGGACTTTTGGAGGACAATATGATGTTGCAATGTCAAAACACTGGACACACTTGAGACAGACATGAATCCTGACCCCCAGACAAATGGACTAGCTTTTCGAGACAAAACAGAAGCTTCATTTAAGTTCTATAATTAAATTCTGCTCAGATAAGTATCTAGCACAGGCAAATGCTTTCCCTTCATAAACAATAACATTTTGCCTTCAAAAGTCTCCTGCATTTGTCGTCTTTCTTTCTGTACTCCATGTCTTCAGTGTTAGCTTTTTACTAACTTCTCTGACCATTTAAATATTATTATTGATTCTGTGTTCACGAAGTTGCCAACTTCTATTGTTTCCTAAATACATTGGTGTGGATAGTTTTCAGCCTCTGCTTGTTTTTAGCTACTGTTCACTGTTACGCTGTACTTGGCTCACCATTCTGCCCTGAGAAATTGTCCTTCTTGATGGACTGATATCCTGTGTTTTTTTTCCCACTAGCTGTCCTCCATCTTTACCACCTCTTGATGAACTTAGTGTTTTAGTGTTATGTTTAAAATGAACTCTTTCTTATATAGTAACCATCTAGTACCTTAGCCAGCTCAGATACTTTAAAAAAAAAAATGCCATAGATAGACAGACCTGTTGACTACAATGGGAGAATGGTATTCCTCACTCTACTGAGGACTGCAAAGCCAAAATGATTAAGGTCTTCTGAGGACACTTGCATTAGTGAAGGCATGGAAACAGGAGCATGACTCATCCTCATACCTTGTATCTAGAGTAGACAGAGATAAACACTAATGTTCACCTCCTTTCTCTTTCTTGTTAACTAGTTTTTCAGGGGATCTCCCAGAGATGGAGTTTTGCCTTCTTGCATACCTTTCTCTTGTTCCAGGGAAGAGTGCCAGGTTTCTCTGTACTGGCACTCTATTATCTTTAATTTCAACCTCATTCAGGTTCTCAAGACATAAGCAGAATATAGCCAAGTTATTTGCTAGAACATCATGTGAATAATATTGAGCCAGTTATGGCAGAGTGATTATTCCCCTCTAAAACCAAATGACTGAGACTTCTACCACCACATGCTTGTCTTCCAAGATCCCTTAAGGATTCCCCTTAAGCTCTGACTAAAATAGAAGGATTGTTCTATACAAAGTTCTACTTCTTCTGCATTCTTCCCATAAACCACCTCCAATTTTTTTCACAGCAGCAGCTCCCTTTCTAGGTGGTGATTTTTTTTTATTTGCTCCCTTTTTTGTTTCTATAATAGAAGCAAAAAAATCAACTTGAGAAAAGAGGGATTTGTTTTAATTTACAGTTCCAGGAGATCCAGTCTACCAGGATAGTGAAGGTAGAGCAGTGCGAACGAGGGTCAGTAGTCACATTGCAACTGCAGTCAGGAAACAGATAGATGGTAAATGAAACATTTACCTTCAGCTAGCTTTGTCCTGAGAGTTTAAGTCCTAAAGGCCAGCCCATGAAATGGTGCTGTCCAATTTCAGATTGGCCTTTTCACTACAGTTAACACAGTACTTTGTAATATCTCCTAGACATGACCAAAGATTCAGTCACATGTGATTCCAAATATTATCAAGTAGAGAAAATTATCTATCATTAATAGCCTTGATGATAAAATTATGCTTTGTCCTGAATTTATTGCTTTGTAAAACAATAATTTGTGTGTGTGTGTGTGTGTGGTGTGGTGTGGTGTGGTGAGTTCTTAAGTTCTGTGTTTGGGGGAGGCTAGTCTCTGTGATATAGTTGATGTCTCCCATGAATAACTAAATCCAGAGAAATAACTAAAGATGAATAATTTAGAGGGATGAGTTTATGTGGACCATTCCAATTCTACTGATCTGTATGGGGTTTTGGAGGTAGGGGGAGATAGGAAGTAAAATTTACTGTTCATAATATACTGTCTCTAATGTGGAACAACCTCGCTGACCTAAGTTTCTTATGCCCTTTTGCTTCACATTTAAACATCCACAAAAAGCAAGGAGTATATAATTCCTTTTATAGTTGAGTAGGTTAAGACTTGAGACTGCATTCATCATTAGGCACATGGTTTCTGTTGCTATATACAACAACAGAATGTGAAATCTATGCCATTTCTCACTTGATTGTCTGCTGCCTCCTCTGAAGAAATTAGAAAAGGGAAAACTTCAAAGTGCTACCATAGGATTTTTTTTATATAGGATGATTTTTACAATTTCTGTGTTGTAGGTTACCTAAGCTTTAAGGCTTTTCCTATGGGAAAGTCCACTGAAAGGATGGTAATTTGAAAAGGTACAGAGATTGCAAACCATTGAAAACTATTTGCTTTGTAAACTTAAGCATAATGTTTTTGTTTTCATTTGAACTTTTTTGAAGAAGTTATGTACAAGTATTGTGTTTCCATCTTTTCCACTCCCCTAAAACACATTTCCTTTATTCTTTTTCTTAGTTCCTCTTTCCCTAAGATATATCACCAAATTCATTTAAATAGTAAATGTCATTCAACAATTGTCCACTAAAATATAGGGCATATTCTTTAATATAGGTAAATATGAAGAAAATTAGAAATATCATTACCCATACTTAATAATGAATCTAAATAAGTCTTTGTGGTTATATTTGTATTGATATGTGCTTCCTCACAAAAAATGATTTGATTTGTGTACTAATTGGTTTTATTATCTTTTGTGTAAATAAAATAGCTTCACATTATCAAGTCTTAGAAAGTACTAATGTGCATGATCAAATTTAATGAAGAAACTGAGATTTTTCATTGTTTTTAAATATATGATTTACAAAAGTTTGAAATAGATTTCTTTAAATCCCCTGTTCAAACATGTTCAACTTGGGAAAATATTGAAGGACATATTTATTCCTTATTCAGGGATAATAGAGTCTTATGCTGTTGTCACAAGCACATTTCCCCTTCCTTCTCCCCTCTGCTTTACAGAATGCTATGATACTCAGTGAACTGACCACCACTTAACACGTATATGACTAAAACATATTAAACACATTTCACACAATGAAGTGAATGATTATACATATCAATTCCCTCCACATGCAGGAAACATCACCCCTCTTTCTTTGTTTTCAATTTGGCTGCATGATCCAAGCTGATATGGAAGGCATAATCATCCTGTCTCCCTTCCAGAGTACTGGGTCATTCTTTTATTATTATTATTATTATTATTATTATTATTATCATAATTATTATTTATTACATCAAGTTACATCTCCATCATAGTGCCCTCTTTTCATCTCTCCCAGTTCCACCCTCCCACCTTCTCCTCCCTCTCCTACCCATCCCACTCCTCCTCCGATGTGGAATATACCTACATATCAGTCCCTCTCAGTTCAACAGTCATATGAAGGCTAAGAGCTTCCTCTTGAGCTGGGGGCCTACATAGTAGCACCCCTAGGGCAAATTGTCCCATTGATAGGTATCAAAATCTATGTTCCTGATCTTTTTGGTGTGTTGGTTGTAGGATAGTTATCCTATACTATATGGCTAAAATCCAATTATAAGTGAGTGAGTATATGCCATGTGCATCTTTCTGAGTCTTGGTTACCTCATACAGGCCCGGTGACACTTGGGACTTTAATATTCAAAGATAATTTGTTTCCAGTGACTCATTTAAAATTTTTCATTCTTTTACCAAAGACAAAATGAACATTTTTACATTGACTAAAAGCTGTAGCCCGTTCATTTTTTTAAAAATGTGTTTGAAAAACATTACAAAATAATCTTCATATCTCTCCTGTCACAGAAGTGCAAGGGAGGCTGCACAGCCTCGCTGAAAAACAAACAGTTGTCTGCGGCAGGGATTTTGGGCCAGGCAGGGAAACTCATTAGTACCAGAAGAAGTAGCATGAGGCAAGGAATAATGCCCCAAAGAGTATACCTTGTAATTTTATTCTCAATCCAGAGAAATTCATAGGAACTTTAACTCTTATTAATTATGCAAAGAAAGAATAAGGAAAAATATGTAAGCTAATATTTTCAGTATAATTACAAAGCCATAGAATAGTATATTTTAGAGAAACATTAACTAATATGATAATCCAAGAACTACTTCATAATACTTAGTTACATTTGCAATGAGGGTGATTAAATGCTATCACAATTAATTATTTATACAATTTGGATACCTCAGAAACCTTATTTAAATGCTGCCAGTATTATGTTCTAGAGATAAAGAAAAGAAGAGTTAGGAAATTTAATGCCTAGCCCATAACCTCACAACCAAGATGCTTAAAGAAGCCTTGATGGAACGCTAAGTCTTTCAGGCTCTTTTCCCACGGTAGACCCAGCACTTAAACAAATCAATTCCTGTATCACTGCAGAGATGCATCTCTTGCAGCAGATAAAGCTTTGGCAGAGCAGAAATAGTTGTATAAGTGATGCTGTGTGTGCTGTCAGGTTCCATAGTACTTTAAGTAGGATTATCAGAAATAAATTGTCTCCTTTACCAGACCAAAAGCCATTGTTCAATATGAAAATTCATAGGGAAAGCCTTGATGAGACAAAGGGGTGTTCATGGGAAGCACACACTCATGCACACCTGCACAGATATCCCTATGGCAAACAGTGAATACAGGAACTCAAGAAATGACATGCTCTTGTAACATTGGAGTTAACAGGACAGCAAAAAGTGATTAACGGGGCAAATAGAGCTAAGCCAAGTTACTGATTAATTTACAAAACAATTAACTTCCCACCTAAAATTCAAATTAAGATTCTGTCTGCCTTAGGCAACCAATGTTTGCAAATTTTAATAGGGTTAGACATTAAGTGTTTTACTTAAAACCAAGTTCAAACCACATTGGGTAAGACTATTATTGGAACAAGCCTTGCATG
Source organism: Lophiomys imhausi (assembly GCA_907164525.1). Lineage (NCBI taxonomy): Eukaryota > Metazoa > Chordata > Mammalia > Rodentia > Muridae > Lophiomys > Lophiomys imhausi. The sequence goes on along the minus strand of CAJQZJ010032643.1, from coordinate 988,084 downwards.
GCTTTCTTGGTTTTCAGTTACTAAGAAAAAGAAAAGACAGAAAATGTTATAACATGTTGAACTAATAATATATTTTGAAGAAAAGTGTGAGAAAATGAAGTTATTCAAGACTTTATTTCAAATATTTATAGACATTCTTTACTTGTAAAGAAAATTGAAAAAAAAAATGCCCTGTGAAATACCTTCTAATTGCTTCCAATCATTCAGCAAGTATACTCAGTAGCAGATCCTGAAAAATGATCTGGGAACCAAGAAATATAAGATGTTGTCTCTGCTTTTCATAATATGTCATATGCTAAACTGGACCATGGGGGAACAACCTAACCTAATCCCATTAAACCAAGTCACTAAAAGTAATAGCAATCATAACAGCCCATGACCAAGTATGTGCAAGATGAATGAGACTAATGCCAATCTTCCACCCCACTCTGCATTTATCCGCCAGGCAAACTGAAGATACATCCTCTAATGAACCTTTTGATGTAGTACCTTGCATGCTTCTGTATCTTTCAAAGTTATAGGGGTTCTCTGGCTATGTCTCTGCAGGGGTAAAAGATGCCTCAGCCTTTATCTTCCCAGTATATCCTAACACTAACAGAAGCCAGTGACTTCTAAGGAGTTTCTAACTTTTCTTTGGTGTAACAGCCTGACAAATAGCACTGCTTCTAGCCTGTATGCACACACATTAAGCAGAAAAGCTGTCCCTAGTACACACTCAAATTTCTGGTACAATCAAACAAGTATTTCTGTTCTTTATCTTTTCTTTCATCTGACCCTTGATCCTTCATAAGAGCTCCTGCTTTGAGGACCTGTATGTACTTACCAGGCTGGCTCTGGAAACGTCTTGCATTTTTAACTGGACTACTGCTCTCTCACAGTGGCCAACAGTAATTTACCTCATTCTTGTGTTACCAAACTGGTTGGTCCTGCCTTCCCAGGGCTGCCTCCAGGTCAAAAGCTTAGAACAGATAATGTGTGTGCATTGCTTTTTTTCTTACAGCTTCTGTGTGAAATATGAGACATAAATATGCCTGCAGGATTATATAGTCACAACTTCATTCTAGAGGATTCAGACCCAATGCTCTAGGAGGCAATAAGAAGCATGTGTGTCTTTTGGGACTTAAAATATTTCCATGGAGCTTGGCATGCAGAAAACTCTCTTTTTTAAAATATTTTTTTATTACAAAAACAAATTTGCTTTTTTGGGTAAAGCCAGTGCTGGGTTGTATGTGCCTCAGCTCTAGACAGTCTTTTATTAACTACAGCACTGTAGCTGAGGGAATGACTGTAGGTGACTGGTTCATTGTCTTATTTGTCTTCACCATTATTGTAGCATTGCTTCCCTCAGTGTAGATGATTTTGCCTTCTTTTCTCATTTCTCCACAACCACAAAACCATTGCCCAGTCCATGGTAAGAGCTGCGAAAATATTTGACAAAAATGAATAATATAATTTAAAAAAATAATCTTAATATGCAGAAGTTTTTTAATGTACCTCAAACACAAACTGTGCCATTTTCCAGCCCTTTTGAGGTCAGTGATTAAGCAGAGACACACTTAAAAATGACTCTGAGCTCTTGCTTTCTCAGTTTCATATTTACACATTTACATATTCCTTCTGAAGAGGTAAAAATGACACCTCAGTGAACCTTAAATTTTATCTCATGGTTATGCACATGTCCTAAGGATATTCTGCAAGCTGATTTCTTTTGGCTCATTTATTTAACTTCTGTTTTTCTTTTCAGTCAACCAAACTCCATTTTTCTGTGGCTTTATTATTATTAGACTCACTCCCATGACTTATGTCAGTCATTGATGAGTTTGGAGTCTGGAAAATAAATTTATTGACTAATAAACAATTTCAATATAATGCAAATCTTTATATTATAATTGACATTCCTTCAAACTAATCAGAGGAAAAATAAATCTTAGAATAATGAGTAATTAAATATAATATTTTATACTATGTATTTTTAAGTTTGGGAAATAATTTATATATATTTTATGTATTTTTTATACTTTATTTTTTTATTTCTTCAAGTTACATCTCAGTCACAATCCCTTCCCTACTCCCCCTTCCTGTCCCAACCTTCCACCCTCTTCCCCCCAACAGCTCCCCCTTTCAGTCCAACAAATGGTTCCTTCTCTTATAACAGTAAATATTATACAAAACAACAGAAATAAATACGCCACATTTATGAGAGTTAAATGGCCCGGCATACATTCCCAATGTCCAGTTCATACATATTTGGCCCCTGACTTTAACATTCTACCATCTAACCATCTCCATGAATTTAAAGTTCTATATCTGACTCAGATTTCATACTAACTTGCATCACAATTTTAAAAACATCTTCTTAGATCCAGAACACCCTCTTGATTCCTTATTTTCTAATTGAAGGAAGATTTGTTTCCCTGTCACTCTAAGGTGCTGTTTTAAAAACAAAAATCTCAAATGTTCAATTTACCAACAAAGACTTGGGAGCCAGATGCTGGGATGAAAGCCTGCTAGCTCAAAGAGGCAGAGAAAACACACAGCTGACCTTCCTCCTCAATCAACATCCCACCAGTAAAATCCCATTCTCCTTCTCCATGCTGTCTTAAAAACCCTTCAAACTGAATGTCCCTCCTTTCTACTTTCTGAGTGTCTGAGTGTCTCTCTATCTGTCCTCCTTAATTCCTCTCACTCTCTATGGTTTTCTTTTTCACCTATGTTTATTCCCTGTCAACTGGTTGCTTGCTCCACTTCTTAACCTGTGGTTGACTTCATTTAACCATATTTAATAAATAAACAGAAAGCTCTTAGATTAAAGGTGTGTGCTAGGGCTGAGACACACCACCACTAGAAACAGAGTTTTCCAGCACACAATCTAGGGGTTCACAGTGTGATCAAATATCCTGCAACGCTAACGTAGTCACATGATGTCTTCTGAGGGTTCCTTCTCATTGCCTGTTTTACAATGGGAATTCTTATTTTATGATGCTGCTGAAAATGGACTTTCACTTAGGAACATTAAACTACTGACATAAGAGTCTCAGCTACATCATCAGATCTTTCTCAATTTGCCTTAGTGTGATTTTTCTCTGAACTCAGAGAGAAAAGGAAATTTCGACTCCAATGATGACTGACAAGTACGTCGGACTGCTATTATTTGTGGCTTGTTTGACTTCCACTTAAAAGGCAGCAAATAGAGTAAAATTTGAAATTGTGATTTTATTTGAAAATAAACAGAAATTTATATGGGTTACTATTTACACCTATGTTTCCATTTTCTATCCATCAAAAAATTTCATCTCATTGCCGTATCAAACAATTACTTTTAATACAAGAAATTTTTTTAGATATACTTTTGTCATATGAAGACAGAAATTTGGGTGGGCAAGTCATGAGTATCAAGCCAGTAGGCAATGTTTCTCTGTGCTCTCTGCATTAGTTTTTGCCTCTAAATATCTATTTGCCACCAACAACTTCTCTGACTTTCCTCCTTGGGGGACTGTGACCTGAGAGTCATGAGGTGAAATAATCCCTTTCCTTCCCAAATTGATTTTGGTCATGGTGTCTTTTCACAGCAACAGAAACCCAACCTAAGTAGACATACTTAATGCCAGGGCTGAAGTCAGTACAATGAGCCTTTTGTTGTTGTTGTTGTCAAAAACAGGTTAGTACAGAAAATGTAAATTCAACCAATGAGTTCATTCTGGAAAAGCAACAACAGCAACAAAAACCTCTCAAATCTACATTCCAGCTAAAGATAGTTTATTACCATAAATATTCCCAAGTAAGAAACAGTTTGCATCAAATACTATTTTAAGACATTTACTTGTTTGTTCTTTTATCAACTCATCAAAACTTGATCACCTCATCACTTGCAAGACAGGCACTGTTCAAAGTCATGAAGAAGGCAAAGTTCCTCCCAGGCCCTCCAGGTGTCTCAGGGAAAGAACTATTAGTGTGGCCATGATTTCTATTCGGTGCCACATTTGCTGTTGATTATACATACGTTCACCAAGTTTCCAAAACACAAATGCTGGCCTGAACCTGAAAAAAATGGAGGAGAAAAGAAAGATTTTAAATGGGACCAGGGAGAACAGTGCTGGGTTAACCTGTGTTTGGCTTCGGCCTTGTGAGAGTAGACTCCATTTGCAACAACAAACAAGAGGCCTAGGTCTTTAAATTAAGCCTCCCCATTTTAAAAACTACCAACAGTGCTGTTGTTAGATAAACACATGAGACAGTTTTGGTTTGGTTGGCTAATATTCAAATATGGTATCAAGACCCAGTGACCCCCACTTATCTACTTGAATCAGAAACCCTCCTTACACGACTAGACATAGCCCTACCCATGATCATATTTCCTCATCAGCCCTAGGCAAGCTGAACCTGCTCACTGCCTTCATGGAATGTTTATTATAGGAATTAATGGCCCTGGGAAGGATTTAGATCTCCTTGGATAAGGAAACTATTCAAATAAACACCAAGATTGTTAGTATTGTTCAACACTGAAGAGTGGTCCTACAAATCCCAAACCAGAGCAATTCAGTTCTGTATGCAACAAAAGAATAGTGAAGGAGAAACTTTTGGTACTTGTTAAGATCAAGTTTGTTAAAATCAGTTTTAATAATACATCTGAAGTTTGTTTATTTCTAAGTCACTGGGAAATGTTTGAAAAGCTTCTGTAGAAAACCTGTATCTGTTTTATAAAACAGTATTTACAGACATTTCCTTGGTCATTTACCAGATGTTCCTCTAATTTCTGTGAGGACCAGAAGCACAGTTAAGAATGAGGAGAGACTAGTGTGTACATTCACATTCTCTTACAGAAACACAGCATACAACTTTTTCCTGGTCAAAGGAAGCAGAGAATGTCCATCTCATGTCCCCACCACTTAAGGATACCATGAACATAGATGTCCACATAGAGAAAAATGGAACTTTCCTTAACAGAAAATACCATTGCTGGTAAGGTAAAATCCATGTCAGTGTGTGAGTTCTGGCAGATCAAACTCAGTACAAGCAGTTTAGTAACTAAGCTATACCCCAACCCCTGCAGGAATTTCTTTACCCACATTGTTCAAACGCAGCTCAAATACACAGGGGTGAGTCTACTCACTAATTAAGATAGCTTTTCCCACAGGTTTTTTTTTTCTTTTATTCATTCTTCAGTTGAAGGACATCTGGTTGTTTCCAGTTTCTATTTATTACAAATAAAGCTGCTATGAATATACTTGAGGAGATGTCCTTGGTACATCTCCTCAAATATGTTCAATTACACAATGGTACATTTACACAATGGAATACTACTCAGCTATTAGAAACAAGGAAATCATGCAATTTGCAAACAAATGGTTGGAACTAGAAAAGCTTATCCTAAGTGAGCTAACTCAGACCCAGAAGGATATACATAGCATAGATTCACTTAAACCTGGATTTTAGCCATATAATGCAGGATAACCATCCTACAATCAACAGACCCAAAGGAACAGGAACATGGACTTTGTTACCTGTTAGTGAGTCAATTCACACTAGTAGAACTGCCATACAAGCCTCCAGTGCAAGTGGAAGCTCTTAACCCTCATGTGACTGAGGGGGACTGATATGTGGGGTACCCCACACTAGAGGTGAAGGATAGGTGGGAAAAAGGGTAGAGGGTGGGAGGGTGGATGGGACCTGGAGGGGTGGAGGAAGGGAGCTGTGATGGATATGTAACTTTAATTAATAAATAAACATTAAAATGTTTTAAAAAGATAGCTTTTCCCTCAAGACAGTTCACCTATATTCCAAATAATTCTTTCCTAATTTCTCTAGTGATACAAGAAAAATAATGTAGGTACAACTCTTCTTTTTTTCCCAAACATAGAGCTAATGTACTTGGAACATTTGTTTATGTTTATTGAAATGCCATGTATATTATCATAATTCTTAAGGAGAGGCCTTATACAAGAAAATTATTAATGCTATTAGAGTCAATTAATAGCTGAATTTATGACTACCTCCAACAATCATGCTTTAATCTATACTCAGTAACGTGGATGTATTATCTGTTAGTGTTTATTAGTCCTAGCTCTAAAGAAAAGATTGCCACCTACTGAACAATTGTGTTGTCTTCTTGGAGTCAGAGTGTATCCCTTACTCTGTCTCCTTGACATGAAGGGAGATGGCCTATTCCTCCCTTCAACTCTGAAACCAGCCAGCAGCGAGAGGGACAGACGCAAGAGAGACAGAGAGGAATGAATTCCCTTTGTGGACCTGGTAATAACAGCACTTATGGTTAGGGAAACACATCAGGCATATTTCAAGGATTACATTATTAATCATTGTGTTATTCCTTAAAAAGAGATTATAATCTCTGTCAACCATGAACGACTGAACAACTGAAACTCCCAGATTATAGAATTGACTTCTGATAGCACCACTTTGGAGGCCAAGGCTAACTTCATGGGGAATTGGGGGTATATTTAATATCCAAAGTCTCTCTCTCTCTCTCTCTCTCTCTCTCTCTCTCTCTCTCTCTCTCT
>CAJQZJ010032643.1:940114-967436 GCA_907164525.1 Lophiomys imhausi | reverse complement strand
TGTGTGTGTGTGTGTGTGTGTGTGTGTGTGTGTGTGTGTGTGTGTGTAAGCTACTGTGAAGTTGCATCTATCTGAAGAAAACTGTCTCGGACTTACTAAGATGTCTTAAGAAGAGGTAACTTCTGTAATGAAGTGAGACATTAGAGGGGGAATTAGAACAGATTGGGATTTCAAGAGCCTAGCAGGACTTTCTAATCAGTGATTTTTTTTTAAATTCAGAATTAAGAGAAATGTCTGATTTTTCAAAGCTTAGTGTAGTCTTAAAATATGAAAACTAGTATAGAGGCAAGGAAGAAGCAATTAAGTAACAAAAATAATGTTAATCATAAGTTTCTGATTTGACTAAGATGGATTGGGTTTCACAGGAAGAATAATCTTCTCATCAAAAACAGCTCAATCAGCTGAATTAAGCAAGTGAATCTGTCTAAAAGCTTTGGAAAATGACCACAGTGATAAGGACTTGACAAATGTCCCAGAAAATAGAAGTAATCTTTAGAGTGAGATGTCTGAGACATTTTTACACTCAGGATATTTGACAGTTTACAAGATGAGAGGATGGAAGGCCAAGAAAAGCCTGGTGCTAAGAGACTAAGACAATTCCCAAAGCTTTGATACTGAAACACAGATTCACAGGACTATGGAAATGAGCGGTTGTGAGCTGTGATGGTTAGAGTTTTAACTCTTTATTAAACACAACCTGGAAACCCTTGGAAAGAGAGTCACGAGATTATCAAGATCATGATGTCCTGTGGGAATATACATATGGGACTATTTTAATCACCTTCATCAAGATGGAAAGATCCACCCTAAAATTGGACACTATCACTTAATAGGCTGGACTTTGGCCTGTGGAAATATGAAGACAGCAGGCTGAGCACTGGCAAGCTTTCATGCATCTGTTCCCCTCTGACTATGGATGATATGACTAGTTCCTTAAACTTCCATCAGCCTTGACTTTCTTACAATACCAGAACTGTGAGGTACAACAAATTGTTCTCCCCTAAGTTGCTGTGTTTTTTTTTTCAGGGTATTTTATCAAAGCAAAAAATGAAACTATGATATCCTAAAGAGAAAGCAATTGAAAAGTGACCTTCAGAGTTGAGCCTCATTTCTCCTCAGTGCATGTGTGCAGTCATGAGTGGATTTATGCAAGAGATGCAGTAACTTAGTAAAACACCTGCTCATAGAGGCAAGAATACAATGGCAATATTCAGTGTTGAGGGAAACTAGATTTCAGTGTGAAAAGCCTTTGAGCAAGACAGGTGCTCAGTTGCTACGTCTGAAGGACTACATTCCAGAAGTTACAATAGAGCATAAGTGTGTTAAACCTTATTAAGATGAAAACTAACTCTCAACTCAACTGAAACACTAAGAATAACAAGGGGACTTCCATGTCTTTGCCTAACAGGAGCTAGAGGGATCATTGTAAAACAATGGTGTTACAGAAAGCCTCCATAAATCTTGTCTGCAACCACAAATGGTAGACCCAGAAATTACAACAGAAAAAAATTTAGAACACTTACCTTTATTAGTACTTAACAAACACCTTTAAAACACCTATATCCTGTACAATAAAGCCTATAACCTATCTAAGAACAACCTAATATCTAAGAACCCCACCTAATCCGATTTTAATTTTCTTAAAAGGATATTAATATTCTTAGCATAGGTCCGTGCAGGAAAACCTGATAGGGCAGTCACAGTAGGCAGTCCCTTTTGAGCTTAGTGTCCGTTGGCCCTAACTTTGCCAGTTTGTATGGCCAGTTTCTTTCAACCATTAGACTGTGACCAGCTTATGAAGTTCAGTTCATTCCAACCATGCAAGCTTGAGGTTGGTTTTTTCCATTGTCTTCAGGGCCTAAAGCTTCTCAGAGCGGCTTCCGAACTTGGCCCTCCTTTGCTGCCAGCCTTAATAGGCTGAATTATGGCAAAAGGTCTTTCTTGGGCTAACTGGCAGTGAAAAGTCTTTTTGTCTTGGACTCCGCCTTTCAGTTTATGATCATTGCGGCCTAATGGCTTGAATATGCTATACCTGGCTGTGCACTTCTCTAGCGTGTCTTCTCAGCTCGCGAGGCCAAGAGAACGAGAGCGAGAAGCTGAGTGGAGATCTCTGGCTTATATATTACATCATCTCTTGGTCCTTGGCAGTCTTGAGGGCCCACAAGATTTCTCGCAATGTCCAGCAGTCCAACGGCTTCTCATGGCAACAGATGTCATCTGTAGCCTGCATGGTTTCTTAGCCATGCCTTCAACAGGGAAATTTGTGTTTCTCACATGCAAGGGACGCCTGGCTCCTCCTTATGTGATACCAGATGCTAAGCTGAACTGCATACTAATTTCACTAAAGAGGCCTAATTTCTACCACAGGAAATGGCAAAAGAAAAATAATAAACAATGGGCATACATTCACAGGGAGCTTATAGAGCCATTTGGACACTTTAAAGATGTAAAACTAAAGGATTTTCCCTCATTTGAATTTTTATATAAATATTCTAAATGCAATGTTAATAAATTAATCTTGAAAACTCCAAAAAGAAAAACATATCAGAGAAAAAATTCAACAGTTCAAGTAATACAAATTGTTCGTATAATTTAAAAAGGGAACTGGCCTAGAATTTTCACATTTAATTTAGTAGAGCCCTTTATAAATCTCAAGACTCATTTACACAGTAGACCATAATTAATAAAAAGAGTTATCTTTACCCTGGTAGATACCTGCAGGACACTTATTGCAAATCTCTTGTTCAATGACAACACATGAAAGTTTGAAAGTTCTCCCCATCTCAGAACATCATCATTTTAGCTTTAATTTTCCCCCACAAGTTGTCAAGTTGATTTTACAATTTCTCTGGAAATGTGAAGGGACAGAAAAAAAATGCTAAGTTAGCACAAAGACCCAAATTAGTGTTTTGAAATATAAAATATCAACTTTGTATAGATTTAGATTAACTGAATGCCTGGCCCTGGTACAAGACTGCATACACCATTAGTAAAAAAGCAGGGAATCAGACCGGAGGCTCAGAGGTATGGACATTTGTGTTAGAAAGATTTCACTGCAGAAAGTGGAGAAAGAACTGCTTTTTTCTAACTAGCATGATCCTATGTTCAAAGACAGAAAAAAGTATACTGCACAGTCCTACAGAAAAAGACAAAAGAAACCTTATTGTGGACATTTGAGTGCAAAGGAAGTACAAAGTAAAATTTACAAATGCAAAACGGATGAATACCTTCCCAACCTTGGATTTCAGTGACAATTTCTTAGGAGACTCACAATAAACACTAATATAAAATACAGCAGCAGAAAAAAAAACAAGCAAAAAACTTATTGTAATTAAAAACTCAACGTGAACAATTAAATTGATACAAAATTAACCTCGGAAATAGGGAGAAAATGCTTGTAATTTCTACAGAAATATCAAGATTATCTGTGTGACAGGGAAAGACACTCAAGGGATGTTTCCAGGAAGTTGGTGATGTCTTGTTTTCAAGACAAGAGGTGGATATACTCGTTTGTTTACTTTTGATAAACCACCAATTTACAATGCCAAGAATTTCCACTCTTCTCTTTTCTGAAGAGCACTTGGGTAGCAAGCGTTATCATAAATTGGCTAAAGTCATAATGTGATGACTGCTGTATTATTCCTTCTGTGGGGAAAAAGGTCAGTATACTCTTGTGCAATGCAAACCCCTGCAAAGAGACGTGAGCATGGGAAGCCAGATATGCAGGACGTTATCTGGGAGACACAGATATAAAGGCTTAGGTAGGACTGCAGACAAAGGCATTTCCAGAGCAAAAAGAGAGGACTTTGCAGACTCAAAGAATAGCATAAGTGGAGATACTTTCCAAGATTGGAACTTCTGGGGTGGCAGCACCTTCTTGCATTTGCTGAATTTAATTGCTGGTGTTTTGCCACCGGAAGCCCTCAGTGCATTTTTATCAATCTACAAGACAGAAACCAGTGAAAGTTACCTACTCTTCATGGGGCTGATTAATCATCACTACACCCCCCCACCCCTGCACTCTATGCAGAACACAGGTGGCTACTCATTATCAGCAGAGGAAAGAAAAGGAAGCGTGTATAAGATTAGTTAATTACACATCCCTGGCTGAAGATTGGACAGTGGGAGGAAGCTGATACTAATGGATAAAATGAGCCTGTTAGATTTAATGAAACTCTTAGTCTTGGCGTCCCCTGTACTCTATGAAGAAATGAGAATTAGGCTTTAATAGGCTTTTTAATAGTGTCCCACCTGACACAAGCTCTTGTATATTTAATTAAACCATTAAAAGTTTTAATGTACAGAAGATGCTAAGAAAGTGGCATCCATTTGACCTATTTGACCTTTAGAAATTTGTTTCCCAAAATCATGCAAAATATGAAAATAAAAAAATCTATAATGCTACTACAAAGACAAAGTGGAAAATTGGAACTTGGCTTCTCATATGTGTGCAAAGGATAGCACTAGTTATTTTTAACCCAAATTTTGCCAATTAAAAATTTTACACTCCAGGGTAGATACCAATTTAAAATTTAATAAATAATGTCATGGGCCAGCAGGATGACTGAACTGGTAAAATTACTGGCTGCCAAATGTTTGAGTCAAATACCCATGGTGGATGGACAGGATGGAGTCCTCCAGTTTGTGCTCAGGCATTCACATGCACTGCATGGAATGTGTGCCCTTCCGAACATATGTATAGTTAGAGATATAAATGACTTTTGCTTATTTATTACGTAGGTTTTTATTAGAATTCTCCCCTGGATCAGCCACCTTTCAACAGCACTTTCTAGAATAGACACTATACATCCATCTTCGCTTATGCTAATGTCCATATTCACCAATCCAGTAAGAATCATTAGGCCATTAATCTTCCTTCTTCGTATTTTAATACCTGCTACCAAAGATGTACTTTTAGTACATCACATTCTGCACCACAATCATCTAGCTTTCCATCATCTATCAGATAAAAACCAATTTGTTAACATGACGGATGCACTGGAAGTCTTCAAAGATGCAGAACTCAGAGAACATTGTCATAAGTAATTTGATGTTGTGGCTGTACCCTGAGAGGTGAATGCTAGGTAAGTTAATACTTTTATACACTGGAGCATACTTACTATGATATAGTGTGTATGTCAATCACTTATTATGACCTCTTGGTGAAACAAGAAGCTGTGATAATCAAAAGATGGATGAGGCAGATTCAAAAACAAAATAGCCTTTTATTCTACAGTAAATTATTTTCCTACAAGTGGCCAGATCCATTCCACAATGGGAAAACAAACTTCATATTGAAAACGCATAAATTCATAATATTGTCTCTTATTTTCATTATTAGGCATCACAAATTGTGTATGACTGATTGGATTATACTTTGATTTTGTTTACAGTGGAATAGTTTATTTTCAGATTGTCTTTTGGAGTCACCATTGGTGGTGGTTTGGTTTTGTTTTAGTTTTGGTGCTGGGAATTATATCTTGGGTTTTGTGTCACTGATCTATGTTGCAAGACTGTAAGTTCATATTTTAAATTTAAATTTTAAATTGCATATTTATTTATTTGTTCATTCATTCATTTATTGTGCCTGCACTGGCACACGTGTGCCCTGCTAATGTCAAAGAAGGTCAAAGGACAACACAAGGAAAGTCCTTCTCTTCTTCCAGTGCGGGTCCTAGGGATTAAAATTGGTAATCATCATCTTTACACACTTCTTCCTGAATGTTATTTAATTTTATGTAAAGGAACATTGCTGAATTTGTGAAAATTAAATATACCTATGCATACATATCATTTAATAGATGCATTAAATCAATAAATTGAATTATATTTATATTTTGTTGCCAGAAATTTGATTAAGAGGTATTCTTTAATCTTTCTGATGTGGGTATACAGCATGGGATCATAGGCAAATCTAATCAAATTATGTAGTCACTAAAATTTTTCTCCAAGTGTACTCTATATCTTGAAGCTAAAAATGCAGGCCTATATGCTCATGTTCTTATCAATCAAAACTAATTTCTAATTCCCAGCTACTTCTGTCTTCAATGCTCTCACCCTCTGTGTAAATCCTCATGCTGCCTTGATTAAATGAAACCTTTCTCTGCTCTTCATATCCCAGGTCTGATGCTTGGGACAGAAGCACAGGTCTCTAAATTGCTTTCAGTGCCCTTTACCTTACATGGACAAGACAGGCTCATAACTGCCCCCTGCTGGAATATGTGTGCACATTTAGAAAAGCAGAGGCCTCTTTCTCTCCCAGGTATTATGAAAAGTTTCTTTCTCATTGAGATCAGCGCCACACAGACAAAGCATGATGTCATCTTCCAGTAGACTTTCCTGATACTTCACCTCTGATTTACTCTCTATACAGGGTGTTTGTGTTTCAACTTTAAATTCTGATTCGGTCGCTCTGATTACCTACCTGATCGACCATTGCTACTTTCATAAAATGATATAATGTACAACATAAACCTGGACTGCATAGATTCTACCACAAACACAGCCCATTTGGATTAAACTATTTCCAGAAAGTCTGTATTTTTCAAATATTGAATCCTGTTAGCTTGGTGAAGAAAATTTGGAATGAATTCAAGAGATCATGTGGTCTGCTTTACAATGCTTGTTGGTGTCTTCAGGATTGGAAGTTGATCCATCACTTGGGTCCACATTTTACAAATGGACAGAGTTCTTATTTACATCTGACCCCTTTCCTAGACCTATGAAGATAATTAGTGAGGTCTTTAATGTTCCAACTTTAAGACTGAATAATTCCCGTTAGTTGTACAGAAACAAACCCTGTGTATCATTTCACTCTGACTGCTCATGGATAGGAAAATGCAATCCCAGCAATTAGAAGACTGAACCAAAATTGCAGCAAGACTAGTGTAGGCTCCTAACAATTCATAACTAGCCTTATCTACAAAGAAAAACTGTCTCAAATTAAAAGAGAATAAAAACCATGACAAAATTATCACATGGAAAAGTAGCCCCTTGATGAGTCCATATGAATGTTGAATGAGTCAAACTAAAGGTATAGCATTTTGTATTTAAAAAGAGCAAAGGATACGGCTATATTTTTATACAGTAAGATATTTGAGGGACGTTTAGTATTTTAGAGGCCTTCATATTATAAAAGTTTGTCCTTTGTATTATATCTAAAAATTAAACCATCGGGAAGACTGTAACCATGTTTTCTTCATTATCCACTGTGACCAATTCGATGCTGCTGGAGACAAAATAGAGAAAGCCAGTCAGACAATTCCTTTGTCTTCTCTTACAGTCACTCCCCTGATGTGATGCATGTGTGCAATAAATGTTTGTTCACCAAGAAGAGGAATCTAAGAAAACAAAGATCCAGCGCTAGATGAAAGTAAGGCTTTGAATTACCAAGGCAAAGTTGTTTGAAAGCAAATATTTTCCCCAAGTTCCAGACACACAGAAAACAAGTGAATGAGCAAGCAATGAATAATTTGTAAAGTCCCACATAGTGAGTTTCCTTACTTCTCTGCCTTTAATGGGCACCTGTTCTCCCATCTCAAAATTATTATTCCTTTCAGTCATTATGGAATAATTCCAAAGAAGTTATATTTATTTAAATGGATTGCTTTTCAAGTTTTAAGATATGTCCTTAAAATTTGCTTTTCATTTCTGTATCCTGAAATAAACAATTGAGAGTATGTATCTTGATTGAATGACATATTCCTCAAAAAGGACAAAGATCACTGGGAAGAGTTTTGGATAATCATTTCCATAGGTCAAGCCATATCCATAGTTTCCCTTAGATGGAATTTTGTCTGTCCTTCATCATGTACCCAATTTTTATAAGCTTGATAGCATATGAGTTGTCTTCTTAAAGTATAATCTGTTTCTAGAATATTTTTTATCTGCTTTAGGTGTTCATTCTTAGACTTTGAACATGGAGAGATGTAAAATGAATTGTTAAATTTAAGTGACTCCAGAGAATTTATTCACTCAATGTCCATAATGAAATATTGGAGCGTCATGCTATACACAGAATTTTAAAATATCAGAAGGCAAATCAATCAGTGAGAGCAGACATGATTCAGTTGGGTGGGATAGGCAGTCCTTGATACTATGTGCCTAGTGTATATGTTTAGTAAAAACAGAATGAAGGGAGATTGGATATATACCTGAATTAGGACCTGAGTTTTCCCTGGGTGTGGTGCATTCAGTTAGTACAATTCATAGCACTTCTCAGGCTTTAATAATTTTCCATAATGGTGATGAAATTCCTATTTATAATTTCAAAATCTAACAGGAAAAAAAAAAGGATGAAAGGTCATACCCTGAGGCCCTGGACACAAAGTGACCTATTTTTACAATCAACTGTGACTGGCTTTGACAAGGCGTTCCCTAGCTGTGTAGACTCTTTATGTACCATTGGTTTCTGTAAAGGCTTCAGTCTGGGACTGCTGAATCCTGTTGTCATGGGGCATGTGATGATCCTTACAGGACATTAAGGGACAAGAACCATGAAGAAATAAATCAATGTCCTGACCTTTCTCTTTTTCGCTATTTCTGGCACTGAAACCTTTCCTGTAACTTTTCATCTTCCTATACAGGGACAAAGTCCTCTTATTTTCCAGTTTTCTCTGGGTTGCTATGTTATTCTCTCAGTAAAGACCCCACTCCTTTCTCTCTCCAACCATGTCACTGTAAGTGATTTTGAGGGACACAAAGCACATCTATCATATCTAGACTTCCTATCCTACATTCCAGAACTGATGCTGACACAGAGGATTTCTTATTGTTTGCCTCAATGGTGAATTTTTAAACACACATGTGGTGCGTATGTTCACATATTTACCTACACTAATAGATTTAGTAATATTAGTCACAGTAGCTGCATGGTGCATGGTGTATTGATCAAGTGTCATGTCCAATGACTCATAGAGAAGTTACAGACCCTCATTGGAGGACTGTTGGTATTCTTATTTTGTAGTTGGTTATGGGATAGGTGAGGCCAAAGACCCTCTAGGGTCCTGAGAATGGAACAAAAATCACTGAGCTTTTGTTTCATGATAAGGGTCATAGTTGTTGAGGTCAGAAGTGGACTGATCCAAGGACTCTGGGTGCCTAAGTCTGGGGCCTGGAGCTTGACAGATCCATTGTAAAGATGTGGTCAAATGTTCCAGAAACTGAGATGTGAAATTCTTTGGTTAATGGATCACCATTTACCCTGCAGAAGAGGAATGGAACAAGAGGTGCTCTGAGACCCCATTCTCTTGATGTCTGATGCTTTTACTGACTTGTTTTCTTGTTCCTCCTTTGAGGGGGTATCTAAGGGACTGTGATACTAAAAATCTTGCTGGCTAGGGTATTCAGCCCTCTCTGATCTTCTGATCCCAGTTTTTGATATTTTATTTTCTCATCATTTTCTTCACACTCAGAGTCCCAGCGTGAACCCAGGCAGATACTCTAGTCCAATTTATATAGCCAAAGAAACAGACCACAGACAGACATATTTAAATCATTCCTGTGAGCACACAACTGAAACTCATGTGTTCCAACCCCAAGGCATTTATTTTCTCTACTGAGCCTACTTGTGGGACAATTGACCTCAAAGTTCTGAATATTTTCAATTTAAACAGCTAATGTCAAATTCTGTAAAATGATGCTGGTAAAACACCTAGCAACAATGGTGTTTTCATTACTTCATTTGTATCTATATGAAAAAAAGACTCTTAAGGTTATTTTTTATTAATTTGTATTTATTCTTGTAAATATTTAACAACCAAATATATTGAAATTATTAGCACATTAATTTGCATTATTGAATGCTAGAGGCAAAAGAAAAGATAGAGATGCATTTTTGTTTTTTACTGTTTATAATAGAGACACTTGGGTATCTAAGGACTTGTGCAAAATGAATGGTTGTAAGGTTTAGTGGGAATGTAGTCAGCTATTTCTCTATCTGCCTGTATGCTCTATAGCTCTCTCTCTCTTGCTCATTCGATCTCTCTCTCTCTCTCTCTCACACACACACACACACACACCTCCTAATTGACAATGATTTCTATAACATAAAGACATTCACATTTAATACCCACACATAGGATTCCATGCTGAATACCAGATCCCTGTGCCGAGTACTAGCATTCTGATCCAGTGCTTTATGGTCAAAGATGGTATTAGAAGGAAAGGAGAGGACAGAACTACTGTTTCCTAACAGCAGTAAACCCTCTTGAAGAACAAATTACTAAGAGAATAGACACAATGAGCAAACACTGAAGTAGATACTGCCCATGTATTTCCTGCTACCCATGGGATAAAATCATTTTGGTATGGAATAAATCTTAAAGAACCAAATAGGAATCATTTGAAGATTTAACAAAAAGGCTCATAGAACTAGGGGATATGAATGATTTTCAAAACTCACTGAAGGTTAGTCTTGTGACTCATATGAGGGACTAGAAGCTGAAGTCTAGAGAAATAAACTCATGTGCCCAAAGTACCACTCCTAGATACTTTGGTACCATTAGAGCCAGCTTTGGATTTAACTGTTCTAAACAGGCTTTCCATAAATTCATTCAACAAATGTCAAGAGATTATCAATTTGTAAACAGCGATGTAGATCTAGGCATTATACATTTAGTGGAATAGAGAAGAACTTTCATTCACTTTCCCAAGAGATAGAAGTATATCAGTATACCCTGTAGCAATCACATGTTGGTTGAAGCTACATAAGGTTCAGTATATGTCCTGTGGCTCCCCTTTGACTGATAGATGGAGATTTTAATTTCTGATATGTGAGTTAGGATAAGAACAGGAGTTGACTCACTCAGCATCTACTCTCTTTCCTCCTAGAAGCTCTGTTCTTCTCTGCTTCCCTACTAAAAACAAGACGGCCATGAGTGGTTGAGTCTAGTCGATGATTAGATGCCTGTTACTCCACTGGTATGCTCTGGCAAAAATCACCAAGATTGAATCTATTGGAAACAAGAGGGAATGGTTATTATCAGTGCTGAGTCTGGGATGTTAAAGACGAAGGTGTAGGCAGAACCAGTATCTGATCTCCATGTACTGATTGTAAACTTCTGACTTCTTGTGAAGGGAAAACACAAGCTTCTTAATACTTGATAATTCCATTCATGTAAATTCCTTTATCATGGCATAACTTCTTCTCTAGCCCTCTATCCCTTAACACCATCATCTTGGGTGTTAGAATTTCAGTCAGTCTGCACAAATAGTTCAGTGTGTCTGTTTCAGAAGTTAATAACAGGAGCTGCTCTTTCTTGTAGAGAGAAACACCCATCTCTAAGAGTAGATATTTTCATAGAAGCAAGCAGTTTACTATACTCGCTTCAGCTTAGTTTTCAGTCATCCTCAACTTGATAAGGGAAGAGGATAGTATAATTTGGGCCAACATCCAATCCTAACAAATAAATCCAGACCAGTTACTGTAATAGTAAATGTTTAAGGCATTTCAGAGAAATAAAAGGGAATGTACGACATATAAGCTGCACTTGCTGACTGGGCACACTTCTCTGATTTGCTGCCTGGATTTTATTTGCTTGTTTACTTTTAGTAATGGACTAGTCTTGAATTTGAAATATGATGCCTTTCATTGAAATGGTGCTACCATTCATCAACAAGGGATTATCATGATGAGTATCTGAGGGGGGGGTTGTTAAGCATTCTAAATTTTGATTGGTCCTGTTTTCTGTCTGTTACTTAATTGACTCTGATTGGTTAAATAAATGCTGAGGCATGGAGATTGGGCAAAGACAGAGGTAGGCAGGACTAAGTTTCGCAGGCTTTTAGAGAGACACAGAGCATCTTGGGAAGAGGTTTTCAGAGAAGAAGCCAGGAGCAAACAAGGAAGACACACCATGGGGTAGATTAAAGAAGATCCTTCCACATGGCCTAGAACATCGGCTTAGTGTGGAGAATAATAGTCCAAAGGGACGTATGTATATATGGGGTTATATTTGGGTAATAGAATTATGAGCTAGCCTAGATGGGCTAGGATTGCACAACCCAGGCCTAGGCTTGTTAAGATCCACTCTGTGTCTGTGTGTATTCATTTATAATAGCGGTTAAGGATTTACACCGCCAAAACAATTAAAGAGAATATAAATAATGGGTAAACAATTTAATTAGCCATATTCTTTTCTACAAGTATCCTACAACTCACCGAAGAATTTCTGTACAGACATAGTGATGGAAAGGGGACCCACAGCATGAGTTTTTGAATCATTATAATGACAAAGAAATATTTTTTTCTTTAAGAAAAAAATCTTCTATCGCTTTGTATAATATTATTACATGTGCTTATTATTTCATAGACAAAGTCTGAAATGAATGGTAAGTGTGTAGCATACAGGCGTGAGGCTATGGCTTCTTCACTTAAAACCTGTCATTCTGGAATGGGCTTTGGCAGGCTTTGGCTAAGAATGTCAAAGCTGTTTTCCTTCTCCATCGGTCCTTTCTGTGAAATTCTATTGATGGGGGGCCTCGAAGGTAACTAGGGCACAGGCAAAGCAGCAGAAGGGACCAGTTACTACTTCTGTTTTTTGCTGCTGTTGTTCTTTTCATGTAAGGGGAGAGGAAAGAAAAGGTAGAAGAGAAAATTAGATTCTCTTGCTTGTATTGAAACATATGGACTGGACATTAGGAATGTATGCTAAGCCATATAACTCTCATAATTGTGGTCTAATTACCTCTGTTGTTTTGTGTTGTATTTATTATTATAAGAGAAAGAGCCATTTGTTGGACTGAAAGGGGGAGCTGTTGGGGGGAAAAGATATACCTTAAACTTAAAAAAAAAGGAAGGGGATGGGTGGGCTGAGGCAGAAGAGGGTGGGAGGATGGGACTGGAGGGGGGAGTAGAGAGGGGATTGTGATTGAGATGTAACTTGAAGAAATAAAAAATAAAGTAAAAAAAAAAAAAGAAATACCACTCTTCAGTGTGATTTAGTAACACAAATTCACACAGCCATTTGTGAAACTGAAGAGAAGTTCCCCATCTTGTTTCTTCTTAGGCCATAAAAGAGTACAGTGTTTAAAAACAATCTGTTCTCAATGTCTTCCTACAATTTCCTATCTGCCCCTTTGATCAGTGTATGTTCTGGTGCCTAGCTACCATAAACTTCCTATTCACAGTGTGCCTCTGGTTTCTAAGAATCATCTGGCAGTGTGATGGTCCTTCCTTTATCTTTTCTTTTTTATTTTATCACCTTAAAAATAAATAGGCACTATCTCTGGAGCTTCCCCAGCCCCAGGAAGGAATATATAACTTCACAATCTTTCACAACCACTGTTGGGAATAGTCAGAGTCCCAACACAACCCAAATCTAGTTAGCAAGCTGCTGGCGAAGCAGCGTCAGACAAGTTTTATCCTACTCTTTTAATAGTGAAATAAGTTGCAGAGATTAAATGTTGTTGTTAGCATGTACCTTATTATTACCTTATTATGGTGTTTAGTGACTTCAGTTGTGAAGTCAGATATCCAGACAGGGGCTTGTGTCTAGGGAAACACTTTAACGATGTGGCCTGGAGGCTCAGGCAAGTTTTACAACTTTACTTAGGCACTTGTGTTTTACAAGCGGGTGGAGTCTGTATGTTCAAATGATTGCAATTTGCAGCTTCTTCAGGAAATTAGCTCCAGGAGGAACTGCAGAAGTCATGCTTCTCATGCCATCTCCTCTGTTTATCTACCCCTGAAACCTAAACTCATAGCAGCCCAAATGCAAGATCTCGAGGAAGTGTATGCGTTAGGAATACAGCTTCCCTTGCTAACTATTGGCAGTTGAAGAATTAAGGTGTAACAGAACTAAATGCGTCACTCACAATTTAATAGCTTATTTGTGACATGAAATTAAAATGTACATATCATTAAAAGGCACTGACTAGGCTTTGGTGTACTGTGATAAGCACGTTGGGAAAAGATGAAGCGCAGAAGGAAGGCGTAGTTAAACATCATAAATGATTTCAACACACACTGTGCCACAGTGAACGAATCCTCATATTGTAGGGTTTTACGTGCTCATTAACTTCAGCTTCCTTGTTTTGCCACTAGGGAAAAGGTGTTCCACTCTTACGTACACAACTACCTTGTACAAAACCAGAACTAGAGAATGGCCTCTTCACACCAAGCCGAGACACTCCGTGATGGCAGACACTGCTCCCTTTGCCAGCAGCCACTTATTTAATTTGGCCCCAGAAACAGCCACACTTTTTATATACAGCCTCCGAGTCCCACAAATGTAGCTGTCTCTACAGACACCCACATGACTTTTTAGCATTTTTACAGAAATTGTTCTCTTGAGCCAGTCACTGGCTTTGCATTTTGAACACATCCACCAAAGGATTTGCCTTAAGTGCTTTTCTGTTTCTCTCTAAGGATGAAGAAAGCACAAGACTGTCCTTGAGATCAGCTTGCCACAGCTTGGCTTGATGGTGACTCTGAAGACTCTGCCTTTAGCAGCTCACAGTAGAAGAGGCTGCCCTGTATTCTTAAAAGTTCTTATGCAGATAATATTGACACATTTCCATACATGGAGCTAGGACACCTGGAAAATGGCTGTTGATTTTCCGAAGTGCTCTGTAGTCACTAAAAAGCGACAGCCTCCCCCTTTAGGACTCAATTTGGTTAGCAAATGATGTGGGCCACGTTGGAATTGGAATAGAAAGAATAATACTGAGCCTTGAACTTAGCTTGGAGGGGAAAGCTTTGGGGTGCTTTTGTGCATGGTGATGCCTTTTTCACACAGATTCACTGTTTCTCTGTGATACTCTGAGAAGCGACCACCAAGGTGATTTGCACTCCCATTGCAGGGTGCTGCTGAAGCTGCCTGCACTGAGCTTCAAACTAAGGTGAATGAGGGACTATTTATGCTAATAAGATGCTTCTTATTTTGGAATGAACAGATTGTTTCCATAAGATGCATAAAGCTTTCTGTTCAACAGAGCTGCCATATTAGTCCCGAGCATGCTTGAGCTTCCTGTTATGCTTCTGTTAATATTTTATAACACCTCTATATTTTTCCCAAAGCAACAAGGAATGCAGATGTGCTATTCGTCAGGCTAACTGCAGTTATGCTTCATATCTACGGCACCTACATTTTAACAGATACAAACAAGAGAGGGAAAAGATGTCCTGGATGAGTTCTGTTTTAATTTTCAAGAATTTCGTCCATGTATATATTCTAACCAAGTATTAAATACACCATTTAAGAAGAGATAAACATTTCCCCCAAGTAATGCAACTGTGCCTTCCGGACACATACATAGCGAAGGGTTCTAACAGATCCCTTATTCTTAAAAACCCACTCCTGTAAGAACCCACCTTCTTCTACCTTGCTGCCTGCTTGCTGCTTCCTATCTGCCTTTGAAGTACAACCCACACCCCCCTCCCCACTTGCCACTCCAGGATAACGAATGTCCTTTGTGCTAAGAATTTAGTGTCTGGGTTCTTACTATACCAACTTCAGGGAGCCAATCCTTTTTTTATATATAGGCTGAACTTTTACACATATTTTTACACACAAATTTTACACATATTTTACACACACACATATATATGTATATATGCAGATGGATACATTCAGAATTATACAAAATGTCAATATAGTCATTACCTTTCTGTGGTACCAAGAAAATCTTCACCAAGCATATTAATATATTTCTAGGACATGGAATTCTGAGTGTTAGATGTGGCCCACTATAGCAAGAAGGTGCCAAGGTAGGATAGCGTATATTAGTTTAAAGTTGGTGGACTCTTTGATTTAATGTTTATTTAGTCTTAGTGTTCAGGTTGTAAGCCTTCAAATTTATAGTTCATGTATGGGGAGAAGAGTTTCTGGAAGATAATCTTCCTCCTTTATGTTTGCTCCCTCCCTCTCCCTCCCTCTCCCCCTCTTTCCCCTCTCTCCTCCCTCTCTCTGCCCTCCCCTCCCCCCCTCTGCTCCCCTCCCCTCTCCTGTCCTCCCCTCCTCTCTTCCTTCATCTTTGGTCCCATTTCCTTCTCCAAATCTCAACCCCTCTCATCATTTTCCTGTTTTTCTTCTGACTGGTGGTGATAATATATGCCCAGTATTCCAAGGTGGAAATCAAGGGATCTATTATTTCGAGTTAAAGTTTTTCCTTTGATGGTTTTCATTTGTTTATTTTTTCTTAGACTGACTGCGTCAAATGTACACAGGTTCAGATATACATTTTCTGCAGTTCTACAAAATTATCTTTTAAACAACGTGTCCTTCTTTAGCTTGAATTCACATTTTAAATACTACTCACATTTGACTCATCCATTCATATGTGCTTTTTTTCTCTACATACCGAGATTATAAATTCACGTGGTTCAGTACCTTAGGAGAATGTCTTTGCCTGGAAAGAAAGATTGTACGCCCCAAACACTGTTTTGTTTTGTTTTTTTTTTTTTTTGCGTGTTTCTTTCAATTTTCATATTTTATGGCATCATCAGAAGAGTAAATGGCATAAACTGCTTTTGGGGTGTTGGAAGCATTCTTTTATTTCCATTTATTTCATGTACTTGATTCATCAGCTGTTCTTTTCTTCTAATAGAAATCAACTCAAAAGTCATAATGACATGCTCATATTGTGTGACTATTTTCCAACTTCATATTCAGTTCACTTCATATGTGATAAGTGTAGCAGGGAAAGATCTGATAGAATGGGGTGTTCTTATGTGACATACTCTACACCACAAACTTTTTTTTATAATGAGCAAATTCTGGTTGTATTTCATGAACTTTTCTGTGTGAGCTGGATATTGTTGAGTGCTTAGAATTTTCTGGTAATTGAGGAGCTGTTGACCTCCACCAGCAAACATGCCAGCCAGCCACCAGGATTTGAAAATATTCTTTCTTACTATTTGAATTTTGAGCACTTTGGAATGGAGACTACAGGGTTAGAGTACTGCTATTGTCTTCGTCATTTAAACAATGTCAGTTTGCAGAAGTGTGTGTGCTAAAGCAAATGGATTTGAACTCTAGAATTCAATAGCTTTGCCAGAGTTTTCCAATGATGTCTCCAATGACATCCTTGAGGCTGCCATTTAGTTTGTACACAAGGGATAAAAAACACCCAATTAGTCTCATATGAATGTCTCATAAAATTTAGATTGCCTGTATTTGAGGAAATACAGTGTGTTTTAGGGAGAATATAAATTTATGTAGGAAACAAAGCAATAAAATATTGACTAATACAATGGACTGGAACAAAAGAAATGGAGATTTTGGTTCTAGCTTCTCAGCCAACTGACTAGCTACTATCCTTATCATACCTCTATAGGACCAAAAGCCAAGGACTTTCCTGAGTTTCCTGCCTGTTCATATGCTTCAAAGACCACCTTGGTGAATTCTTAGGAAGTATCTCAGTCCATAAAGACCAGTGATCTATAAGAGGGTTAACCAGCAGCTTGACTTGTGCAAACATAAGTGTTCTGATTTAGACTTAATAGTGAGATCACTTATGACCCCTTTACAATAGGTAAATAAAGAAGCACTCTGCAGATTTCTCCTCCTTGTTCAGTTGAGAAGTTACTCAATGTTCACACTACTCTCAATTCTTATAAAACAGGACAGAGATCCTTTGCGCTATCCCATCTGAAAGAAATCAATTAAAGTAAAGAAGATATCTACCCATTAGAAACAAGGGAGCAGACACATTGATAAGAAAGAACAGACTTCATATTAGTATGACTGAAAACCTTTTTTTTTTCTCACTACTTGTGTTTTAGATGAGAAATAGTTCACTATTTAAAGCTGCAATTCTGACAATTATATTATTTTCACCATAATTATTCCTTGAAATTAAGAATTCTCTACTTAGAGTATCTATTCTTTACTCGAAGAAATAATTGTAGATTTATGATCATTATTTCTCAAATGAAGAAAATTTAACATAATTTTACTTTTATTTGATAATTTAATACAGGGTCTCTCTATGTAACCAAGTTGCCTTTGAAACCTCTCAGTTATCTCTTCCTCCTGAGGGCAGAGTCAAGATTTATACCATGATGTTTGAATTTAACATATAACATATTATTATGTCAAATATTAAAATGTAAATTTAGGAATCATACTTCTACAAATTAAAGCAAATAACTTCTTGTAATTTTCTTTAATATGTGAGACCTCAAAGTGAAGTTTAGCAGTGGTAGCATCATGTAATGCTTTTTCTGGAAATCTATGCCACAAGACACAAGAAACAAATGGGACATGGGAGACTCTGTTCTCCTCAGATCTGTCAGTGGTCTGGCTTGGTGATATGCAGAGTCATATTTCTTGGTGAGATTAAACTAATACACAGAGAACAAGCCATAGTCTAGTGAGTCCAAAATAATTAAACTGGCTATGAGACCACATGCATCTGGGAGAGGTCTCACACAACTCCTGACTCACTTCTGAAGCAATCTAGGAACTGTGACTTTAGCAGGCTGAGTAATTAGAAATTCTAGCATAAGGCATGCAGTTCTGAGGGTCAGGAATAAATGAAGAATTAGATATCTTGGAGCATTCATTCACATACCTGGGGTAATAGTTCACTTAATTAAACCAGGCAAGAGGTCTGGTCTTGAGGAGCCTTCTGGGAAGATAATATCCACTTACATGTAGCAAGCCACATGCAACATACTGACCATTTATAAAAGAGTTGACAGACATTTCATGGAAAACCCAAAAGATGTTACTATGATGAAAGCAGAATGAAAAGTTTAGAAACACGTTAATGTTTAAATTTGTTATAGACATTATGTAGATTTAATATAATCACCCAAAACCAGAAGAAGGGTTCAAATAAATAGTGAAAATGAATTTCAAGATGGCAGACAGAAACAAACCGTCATGCAGTCTTCTGAAACCTTTACTGCCGTGCAAAAGGTGGCAACTCCATTAACTTTTTGAACTTTATTGTAAATTGTTAATCATCTAAATAAGTACTGTCAAGTACATAAATTTGGATAGATTGTAATTATTCATTAAGTGGGTCATGTGCTGCATAAATATTAAGGTAGAGTTTTATTTGATTTACCTAGTATTGACCTAGGAGATATGTATATAATTCTTTAACTCTGCTATATATAAGAGATGAGAAGAGTGTAAGAGTAACAAAGATACTTTTCACTTCTATTTGCATTTGTAAAAATTTTGCAACTAAGGGAAGTAATCTTCTGTGTGTGGAATAAAGGTTTTTCTTTTATTAAAAATTACAAGGAAATGTTTATGTTTTATTTGGGAGGCACAATGTATTGGCTATCTATACAGTGGCATTTTTAAAATAATTTATTTTTATTTCTTCAAGTTACATCTCAATCACAATCCCCTCCCTGCTCCCCCATCCAGTCCCACCCTTCCACCCTCCTCCCCCTCAAGCCCCCATCCTCAACCCCTTTTTTTTTTTTAGTTTAAGGTATATCTTTTCCCCCCAACAGCTCCCCCTTTCAGTCCAACAAATGGTTCTTTCTCTTATAACAATAAATACAATACAAAACAACAGAAATAAATAGGCCACAATTATGAGAGTTATATGGCTTAGCATACATTCCCAATGTCCAGTCCATAATTATTTGGCGACTTTAACATTCTACTATCTAACCATCTCCATGAGTTTAAAGTTCTATATCTAACTCAGCTTTCATACTAACTTCCATCACAATTAAAAAAAAAAATCTTCTTAGATCCAGAACACCCTCTTGATTCCTAAAAAACTCAAAATTTAACGATGAGACTCTAGCTATCTATTCTTCAACCAGCTCAGAGACCTGAGAGGGATAAATATATCTGATTGTATAGGAAGTGCAGGGCCCGCAGCTTCCAAAACTAAGAAATGACATACCAGTGGCTGCAGTGGCATTTAAGGAAAAGCAGATTCATTAGTGCATTCTAACTACAATTTTTTAAAAGACTTAGGTGGATAATACAACTTAAGTTACTCTGGACTGATGTGCTGTGGTCAAAAGGCACAGTACATGATTTATTAAATGTAGGTTTTGCTTAAATGAAATTCATCATGACAGATATAGATGAATTCTGCAATCTGGGACTTCCTAGAAGGCATTGCACTGTAGAAGATAGGGGCCTATTTTTTTACTTTGATATTCAATAATCTCATTAACAGCAGGGGAGGGTGCTGCTGATTTTGTATTTTCTCCAATGAGGAGGGGGAATCAACTTTGTCCCCGTAGTACTTTCCTTTGTTTTTAAACTTTAATTACATGCATAAAGTATAAGCATCAAGCCTAAAACTTGCAACTCTCATTTTTAAAATTCTCCTGAAGGCTGACATATCTTTACTTTTATTGAGTGTTAGTAGATTTAAATTTGTATATTATGTTAATTAGATGTAATATATATTATAGAGATGTTTATTTATGTGGTGTAAAGTATGCCACCACATGTGTTTTATATTTCTTCACTTTTACTTTGAAGTTTGCCTTTTACCGTAATAATTTATACTGGTGTAGACCACTCCTTTTAATTGTAAAATCTTTATTAACATAACTACATTATACTTTAGTTGATAGTCTTCCATAGATGGGCTTTTTATTATTTTATTCTTAACTTATTATTTTTTTATTACGTTTGTTTATTACTTCAGGTTACATCTCCATCACAGTCCCCTCCCTCCACCCTTCTCAGTCCCACCCTCTCACCCTCCCCCCTCTCCACCTATCCTATGTTGTGGGGTGCCCCCACTTCTCAGCCCCCTCAGTTCATCAGTCATATGAGGTCTGAGAGCTTCCTCTTGCACTGGGGGCCAACAGCTCCACTAGGGCAACATGTCCCACTAACAGATAACAAAGTCCATGTTCCTGTTCCTTTCAGTCTATTGGCTATAGGATAGTTATCCTGCACTAAATGTCTAAAATACAGTTATAAAGTGAATACATGCTACGTGCATCTTTCTGGGTCTGGGTTAGCTCACTCAGGATGAGTTTTTCTAGTTCCATCCATTTGGCAGCAAATTGCATGATTTATTTGTTTCTGATTTCTGAGTAGTATTCCATTGTGTAAATGTACCACAGTTATTTATCCATTCTTCAGTTGAGGGACAGCTGGGTATTTTCAGTTTTTAGCTATTACAAATAAAGCTGCTATGAACATAGTGGAGGAGATGTCCTTGTGGTTTGGTGAGGAATCTTCTGGATGTATGTCCAGGAGTAGTATGACTGAGCCTTGAGGTAGAGTTATTCTAAGTTTCTTAAGATATTGCCAGACTGATTTCCATAGTGGTTGTATAAGTTTGCACTCCCACCAGCAATGGGGGAGTGTTTCTTTCTCCACACCCTTACCAGCATGTGCTGTCATTTGAGTTTTTAAGTAGATAGATTGGAATTTTGTCTTAGTATGCAGTGTCAAAGGAGTCCTGAACATAATATCAACAGCTGTGTTTTATCCATGAGGTTACATTCCAGGGCTCCCAGGGGATGCTTGAACCTTCAGGTAACACCAGATACTGTATTTAATACGTATTTTCTTGTATCTACATATTAATGTGAAATTTTAATTTTAAAATTAGATATATAAATCACTGATAGCATTAACACAGAAAAAGTATAACAGCATACCCTAACAAAATACACACATCACTCTTCTTATGTTTTAAGGACTATTAAGTTCTGTAATGCTCTGTTAGTCTAGCAAACAGACAACTTCTACCTAGTAGAAGGTCACTGCACTGCATAGATTTACTGGACAGTGAGGTGAGTAACCTCCCAAGTGGGACATAATGATAGTTTATTGCATTGCTCATATTAGTTTTCAACATAAAGCTTATCAATTGTTTCTTTCTGGAATTTTTCATATTATATTTTTGTCTTCAGTTCACTGCAGGCAAGTACAATTAAGGAAACAATTGTACTGTGAAGACCTAAGTCAAAGTATGGTACCTTTAGGAGAATTTCAGGTTTGTAGTTGCAGATAGATTCATTAGTAAAATTGTAGCCTTAACAATTATGCTTTTTACATGTAACTAAACAATCAAAAACAGCAGAAAATAGAACCAAGAAACAAAGTTGATCCCACTTTATGACTGGATAGATTGTATAATCTACAACACCCTCCCTGGTTCTACTAATAAAAACTGAACAACAAAGTGAAGTGGGCCTAGGTTTGCCCTCTGTAGTATACTTTCTTAGGAGACATTTATGATGTGGAATTGTACGACATCCAGTTGGTGCCTTTGAAATCCTCACATCCACACAGACTCTACTATCTCCAGCCCCACTTGCAGCCTATGGATTGATGTTTGTAAGTTAACACATTACTAACTTAAATATATTTGACAAATAGATGCTAAGGATAATATCTTGTGTTCATAATGAATAATTACTAATGAAATCTGTCATGGTAAATACCTTACATGCAATTTGTATTTCTCTTATTAGCAATTATGTGCTCACATTATTTGCTTGTTTCTCATCAAGATATTTGTGCTGTTTTATTTTGAGTTATTAAATAGAAAAGTAATTTTGTGGAGCACATGCTTCGTATTTTCTCTTGATTCTGCTCCAGAGAATTGTTTGCATTATTTTGTCAGTTATTTGACTTCATTAATAGAGATCTATTTTAGGCTTAATGTTTACAGAAAATTTAGGAAGTAAGCACAAAGTTCCCACATGCTCCATAACCTCCCTCCATCTTTTATTTTTCAATGATATCTTTCATCATCAGGCACTTTTAATTTTATCATGGCCATATTTATAAATCTTGTATAACTTGCTTGTGTTTATTTAAGAGAACATTTCTTACTCATGGTCTTTCATCTATTGTCCTATTTTTTCTCCATTTTTCAAGTGGTGATATATGTTTGCACTCCTCCTCCAGTCAAACTCAGTGCTACTTGGGTTCACACTGATTTATCATTTCACCTTCCTTCCCCATTCCTGAGCACTCAGAACCCTGCCATTTCAACATTCAAACATCACTCCAAGGCCAATTCTTCCAGAGAATGTTCTGTCGTTTTCTGGTTAGAAGTGATACCCCCTTCTTTTGAAAGTCTTCTGTTGTTGAGATGGTTGAGACAGTATTATGTTTGCTTCAGTATATTACTCCTCTGAACAGTTCTTGAGAATATTATCCCTAAATCTTGAAGTCCTCAAAGAATCCTACTTAATGCCTCAAAAAATAGACTTACCTTCAGAGTTTGCAAAGATAAAGAATAGATATTTTGGCTGAGCAAGAGAACATTCAGCTAGAGAATGCACAACTGTTTGGAAGCACTTGAACACCTATTCCTTCCTTGTTAGAGGAGTTAAGTGGGTCCTGTATAGTTAATGTGTGGCTCTCAAGAATAATTTATATTGTAACATTTAAAAGAATTCTCTGAAAGTTGAAGGCACTCACATGAGGGAGGAATGCCATCATCCCCAAATATATTCATGCAAAATCAAGGCATTAGTAGTCTTTGTGAAGCCTTCCCTATACATGTGCATACACTGTCTATTAAAATCTTAGCTCCGTGTATGGTATGAAAGTTTTAATTTTGGACATTATTCTTGAAGTGCTAAAAGTAAAATTCAAAGCCTTTCACTCCACTCCAGCATTCTAACACTGAGTTTTAGCCCCATCCATAAGACTCTACTTATACATATTTTTGATTCTTCTAAATATTCTAGTCCCCTCTTGCATTCACCTTGAAAAAACATTTCCCTTTAAACATGGTTAATTTTTCACTTACAGAAATGCTTTGGAATCTATCTTAATATTTTTACCACCAAGATTGCTTATTTTATTTTCATTTCCTGCCTGAGAAGTTCATAAGCCTAAAATCACTTCTCATGAGATTCCATATGTAACTATTGAGCTTCTCAAATAATATCTATGTTTTATTGTCATATATAGTATACATAGAAATATATACTTTTTATTAAATTGATTTAAAAACATTCTTACCAATTTCTTTTATTTGAAAGGTAATCACAAACATTACAAGAAGAATAAATTGAATGTGATGTAAAGAAAACAAAACAAAGCCAAAAGACCTGAATTTTATATTAAACCTTCACAATTTTAATTTATATATAAATCAAATTCTAAAAAAGAAAAAACTAGCAATTGACAGTGTTATGCATACTATGGTGAATACAGACAAAACATCAGCAAACATGTCATGAAGCATTAGGGAAGTCAAGGTTTCCAGACAGAAATCTGTTTATTAATCAAGAATCAAGATATTTTCTAGAATTAGAATGACATAATTCAACAGAG
The DNA here is from genome assembly GCA_907164525.1 of Lophiomys imhausi. NCBI lineage: Eukaryota > Metazoa > Chordata > Mammalia > Rodentia > Muridae > Lophiomys > Lophiomys imhausi. The sequence continues at coordinate 943,242 of CAJQZJ010032643.1, read as the reverse complement.
CACGGTTACAACAAAATCCAGAACATAGATAAATTCTAGGAGTCAGAGAGGATCTACAACAGCATTTTTTTGTTTTGTTTTGTTTTTTTTTGTTGTTTTTTTTTTTTGTCACATAGTTTCTGTGCTTCAGTCATTTCTGAGGATTTTTCCCAAGGGTTGAGGCCAAAAGTCAACTGTCAATCAATCTTGTGCTTTGTATCTTCTTTCAAAGCGAAGAGTTCTAAGATTTTCTCTTTAGTAACTATGGCTGTTATTGATATTTGCTCATTTTTATAATCAGACAGTAGGGAAAGGAAGAAATGACCCCATTCTGTATGTTTAATTTAATTTTATTTCTCCCTTCAAAGGCAAGATGTTTATCAGGCAGTTAAAACTATTGATGAAACAGAACAATCTGAAAAAAATTTAAAATCAGGCATCAAACCAGATAGAGGATCACCACAATGGCAGGCAAGAGAGACAACCAGAGTAAGAAAGATATTGATGATGATTTTCAGAAGGAATCTCTTCAGTGAGTCCATTCTATAAAAATCAGATTTCTATACAGAAAGCACTAACTGAAGAACAAACTACTGAGGGGTTAATCAGGTCTGGGCTTATACTTGAGGCCAATACAATAACCATCTTGAGATGTATAAATCAATTTAGCATTATAATAGTGACCCCAGAGATGAGTAAGATCTGTCCCATCAGCCTCTTCAAGATTTTGTAAGTCAATCAGTAGCAACTCAGAGGTCTGTGACTGCTGCATAAGTATCTCAGAGGTGGAAACGTACTAGGTATACAGCTCAGAGACTGGACATTTCTATATAAGTAGCTCCATTGTGGGAAGCTTGTGGACCCATAATTTGGATACTGGCAATATCTCCTTAGGCAACTTGGGGATTGGTAGCTACTGGTAATGTAACAAGATGGAGAGAAGCCACTGGTAATGAATCCAAAATTTCCATAGTTTCTGTATCTGCTGTTGCCCAGACTACAGTGATGTAGAGCCTGGAGATTCTTGGGGAAGGAATTAAATTGCCTTATGCAGCAGGAGGCATTTTGAATAGTCTGGCAGGCTTTGGATGCAAATTGAGTAGCTGTGGTGGAATTGGATACATACCCTTTTGTCCCAGTACAGGGATTACAGCTGGGTCTGGATCTGATGTTGGTAGTTTCACAGGCACTAACAACTTGATTTGCAGATGGGGAATTGCAAGGCACAGCAGAGTTCATAGGTTCACAAGTTGGAGTACATATCTTGAGCTCATGGCTGGGAGATTCACAGCAAGGTGCTTCACAGTCGGAGTTCTGGAAATGGTTCAAAAGCCAGAGATTGCCTTGGTAGCTGCTGGGTAAGTAATGTCCAAAGCCAGGGTTTACATCATTTGAGCAGACAGTGACGGAAGGAGTCACAGGAATATAGCAGTGATTTCTATGGGAAGTGGCATTGCAAAGTCCAGGATAGCCCAGTAGAGACATGGAGCCCGAGAGTGCAAGCAAGAGGCAGCTGAGTGGGTATGGCATGGTTGTAGCTGAAGGATTCTTTATATCTTCACTGGTGAATGCAAGGAATCTCTCTAGACTCTCTTCCTTCTCTCTGCCTGACACAATAATACATAACATCTCATTATTGCATTGTTGAGCTACAGCTGCTAGTGTCTTCAGGCTCATACAAAAATAAGTTTGTTTTGAGTCTTCAAAGTATCTATAATCACTACTCTGACCATCAGCCATCGTGCAACTTCTGTAGACCATAGCTTTAGCAAATAGTGATGTCAGTGTTAATAGACAAACTCTCATATGCCAATCAATGATTAACAAGAGTTCGTGTCTCCACAGGATTCTGCAACATGGTTATTAGACAGTTAACAAGGTTTCAATAAAGCAAGGGCCTATATTTGTCTACTCTTTGACTCTGAAAAATACTGGAAGCTTTGATCATACTTTCTTGAAGGGTAGATGGTTTTGCTATCTTAACACTGACACTTGAAAAAGAAGAGGCCCATGTATTAGATGAATAATTTTCCCCCCCAAAAGGTGTCACACACAACCCTGTTTTAGGCCAGACCCTGGTGACAACTTCTCAGCTGATGTTTTTGGATGATTCCAATATGTGAGGCTCACAGTAATCTCAGTGGCATTTGGTGACCTATTATTCCAGACTGAAAATGAACTGGTTCCCATAGGTCAGTGGTTGCTAAGCAACCAAAGCTTCCATGAAATCCCCTTCTTAAACAGTTTCTACCCCATGTACTATCAAAGAAATCCAGTTTGTCAATATTGTAGCTTCTTAATTGACTAAGATTATGCAACGTGTGTCCTTTGCCCATGCTGTAAAGCCTCTGTGCTGTCAGTTATGGAACATTTTCCAGCAAATGGGATTTACTTGTCCTTTACTCATTTTCCTTTGAACATTGCTTTATTGTGTTGCTGGACTGAAGTTATTTTTCACTGGACTGAAATTATTTTTGGTTTATAGTGACAAACAGTAATGGCCATGTTGAAAAGTTTCATTTTAATAATCTGTGCAGCTGCTACAGGCAAAACACACAGGAGATAGTACCTTCTACTCTTTATGGTAAAGCTAAAGGAAATTATACGATTTTAATTTAAGATGAAGAATTGACATTGTGCTCTCAAAAATAAAAACCATACTCCAGGCTTGCAACCTCTGTTAAATTAGAAACAACAGCATGGATATTAACAAGGATACATTCAGTCAGGCTGAAAGCAATGCTGACTTCAGGGAAAGTAAAGTACAGGGGCAGGTGTGAAAAGACACCATTCTCCTATGGGTCCATGAGGTATGTGATGGAGAAGTCTAGAATACTGTGCAGACAAATCAGAGTAGACAAAATAGGAGGAATTAGATACACAAGGCAGCTGGTGTTTGATGTCCCGCTGCAGCTGAGGCCTGGTGTAAAGTTCAGATGATGGTGAAACCTTATGTCATTTTCTTTCTTTGTCATTCTTTTACTATTTTCAGCATTTTACATTATTCTTATGAGGTTATGATCGAGCTTTCTTATTTTTCATATTATAATTACATCATTTCCCCACTTTCCTTTCTTACCTCCTAGCCCTACCACTTTCTGTCTGTCATGTTCATACCCTCTTGTTTTCTAAGTTGTTCACACACACAC
>CAJQZJ010032643.1:916615-939714 GCA_907164525.1 Lophiomys imhausi | reverse complement strand
ACACACACTCACACACACCTACATACACACACACACACACACACACCTACATACACACACACACACACACACACACACACACACACACACACACACACACTGGGAGTGCAAGATCTGTGTGTTATCCTTGTGCAGGGCCATGCCATGCTAATTCTTACTGTATAATTTCTATTTAAGTATATGTGCTGTTAAAGTGAATACTAGTCTCTCACTTCAGGTTTCTTTGTAACAGGATCAAGGATTATGGGAAAAACAGAATGAGCAGACAAATATGCAGCAAAGTCAACATGCTCCATCTCCACCCCAGTACTGAAGAAAAATTATTTGAAATTGATACCACTTGTAAAAGTGGAATTCCATAAATACATCATAAAACATCAAGTAAAATAAAAACTATGAAAGGCCAGGACTTTATAATTGTCTGAATTTATTTAGACAAAGCACCACAAACAGAGAAACACCAAAGCGTGCGAACTCATGGTTCACTCAAGCTGTCATTGCCTTTCTTTGTTTTTTTTCCTCCTCAGAATATTGTATTTATGTACAAACATTCCCCATCTTCATTTTCTTCACTATTTTATGAATCTGATGCCTTTAAAGAATTGTTTTCTTTTTAATCTCAGTCTTTTGAAGACACTGAGCAGGTATCAGAGCCATGAAACTGGCAGGCTTATTCCCAAAATAAAGACTATTGTCATTTGTGTGGCACTGTCCTCTGAAAGCTTGGGAGAAACATACTCATAACTCTGTTTAATTTTACCATTGAAAGTGTCACTCTTTCATTCAATTCCCCTATGTTTAATATTTATTGGGCATAAGGGACTTATTAGTGTCCATTACCTACCCACTCCAAAATGCCTACATCTGAACCCCTGGGAACCAATGATTACCCTCTGATGCTGTAAAAGAATTATTGTGGATATGAATAAATTAACTTTTGAGGTCTGGTGTGGTCACAGGGTTCTTTATCAGAGGAAGAGAGTAATTGGGGGCGAGTGTGGTAGAAGTTAAGTCTATTTAGTAAATTAGTATGCAGTTCAGCTTGGCATCTGGAAACACATAAAGCTTGGTGTCCTTTTAGTTTATGAAATAGACAGAGTGCAGTTGAGAACATAGTTCTAAGAACTGCCCTGTTGAAGCGGTGTGGCTAAGAAACTGGACAAACCGCAAGAGGAAGTCAGTTGTTAAAAGAAGAAACCAGTTGGAAAAGAAGAAACTGGAAAAACTGCTAGAGAAAGCCAGTTGAAGAAAAAGAAAAAAAAACAGTTGAAGAAAAAGAAGAAACCAGACAAACTGCTAGAGGATGTCAGTTGAAAGAAAGAAGAACACAGCTGCTGGAGAGAGAGTTCCTTAAAGGCTCCAGAGTGCCAGAAGAGTGAGTGAGGCGAAAAGGGTTTGAAAGCCATTTGAGCAACCCTCAGTTTGGCAGTTGGAACAGACTTTATAAACTGGCCACAGTTTGGTAGACGAAATAAGCTGGCCTTGTGAACTGGCAATATTAGGCCCGATGGACACCAAACTTAAAAGGAACTGCCTGCTGGGACTGCCATAAATCAGGTTCCCCTGCATGGACCCATATTAAGACTATTTTTTCTTTTTTTAATTTTTTTAATAATTTATTTTTTATTTCTTCAAGTTACATCTCAATCACAATCCCCTCCCTACTCCTCCCTCCAGTCCCACCCTTCCACCCTCCTCCCCCTCAACCCCCCCATCCTCTACCCTTTTTTTTTTAGTTTAAGGTATTTCTTTTTCCCCCCAACAGCTCCCCCTTTCAGTCCAACAAATGGGTCTTTCTCTTATAACTATAAATACAATACAAAGCAACAGAAATAAATAGGCCACTATTAATGGCATTTTAAGGAAATTAAGGTAAGTGTTAGTTAGGTATTAGTTAGGTAGTAGACAACCAATAAATATAAATGTAATATCAGGCTATAAATAAAAGTATCTGATTACAGAGGAGTGAGCAAAGGAGGACACACACACACAGTGGCATTTAGAGTCGCAATAGAAATTATTTGAAATGCCTTGGCCCAAACTAAACAATGCTAACAAATTTTAGAAGATGGAAAAAGAGGGGACAGCTTTTCTACTAGAGACACTAAAGGGAATCTGCATTGCTGACAGCTTAATTTTAGGTCAATACAACTGATTTTAGACCTTTTAACCTCCAGAACATGAAGAGAATAAATTTTGATTATTTTAAGCTACACAGTTTGTGGTAATTTTCTGCAGTAGTCAGAGGAAATGAATACTCTATTAGGAAATATAGATGTAACCAGTAGTCTTTCTAGGTCTTTAGAGTTGGTGTTTTGTATCCAGGGCAATAATAAGGTACAAGCAATAATTAATGTCCTTAGCCATCAGCCAAAAGAAATACACCATCCAAAGAGTTAGAAAAACACTTCCATTAATGAGCCAGTGCAATCTTTTCAACTCATTAAAACAGAGTTATGGAACTCTTTCCCATTTTCCCACAAAGGTTAAAACCCTTTAGAGTAAACATAGAGCAAAGAAAACTAAAGTTACATTTAGTAGTCCTTAAAGAAAAGAATGGTGGATGACTGTAACTGTGTTCCAACACACTTGATAAGGTGCTATCAGGTAAAACAGAAGGTTCATGATTTAACTACCAAAAGCCCATGCAAATCCATACTTACTTAGAAGTTGGACTGTAGACATGATTGTGACAATGTTCACATTTAACAGAAGTGCCCTAGAATGATGGTGCCCTAGAGATTTTACATTGTTGGTTTGACTTATTATTAGTACTTTCAAAAGCTCAAGGAAAGATGAGAAAAACCACACTTTAAGGGAGAAAGTACAACTGAATGAAAAGACACAGATTTGAATTTGATTCACATTTAACTTTTCAGAGAAACAAGGAAAGTATACAACTCAAAGCTGCTTTATTAAAAATTAACCACTGTGGGATGTGCAGTCCAGGTTATGTATTCATGAGCTGTGAATCCATTATTATGTAGCACTTCTATATTGGTGGTTAACCTTGGACAATTTCTTTCATAGTGTTTCAGCACTTTCTCTAGCAAGCCCAGATGCAAGGATGTGTAGCAAGCAGAATAGAAAATACATATTAGAAAAGAAAGGGCAGTGCCTATGTTAGCTAAACACTGCGATTTTTTCTTTTAATTTTCTATTGTTCTAATTTAGAGAATTCTCTTTAAATAAACCAATGAAATTATTATCATTAATTTTCTTGTACACAGATATAATATCTATCCTCTTGAAGTTAAATGAAAAAAAAATCCCCCTTAAGTAGTGAAGAAAAGTAAGTTGCTTGGCAGCAAGTCACTAGACCATGAATCAGTTCTCCTGAAGGTTTTCCACATAATGGTTTCACATAAGATTTCAATACTCAGGTTTGTGGGATTAGAACTCCAATGCCCAGATATGTACCAAATGCTTTGAATCCGAATAATCTTGTCTGTAAATTGGAGTTGTACAGGCTTTTATTTGTGGGTAACTATGAGGATTAGACATGATAGGAATATAAGTGATGCATAGTTTTTATTTGGTACTATATTTGATGGTTTCATTGGCTTATAGCATTTGTTAATATTTTTATATGTTTATAACAAATGCAATACTTATAATGAAAATATGTTTTCATTATAAGTATTGCATTTGCTATAAAACTCATCATATTCTGTAAGAATATATATATATATATATATATATGGAGAGAGAAAGGATGTTGACAGGGATGGAGAGAGAAAGGTATGCAGGAAAGAAGAAAAAAAATAGTGCAAATTAAATTTTCAGCTAGATAACTTTCTCTAAGTTATATGTAGATTCTAGAGAGCCAAACTTCAGGAACTGAGTATGTTGAAGACATTCTCCACCTCTATGTGAAGTACAACCCCCAACGAGTTCATAGGATATATCCCATTAAAGTTAACCAGCCTATAATGAAAGAGCATGTTGAGATTCTGGCAGAAAGAATCTTGTTTTATTTGCAGTTTAGAAGTGGCAGCTTTAGAGTTGAAGACCACACAATCACCAAGTTATAGCAACTGTACAGTGGCTCCTAGATGACTTACTACCTGAATGACAGAAACCATAGACAAGGAAATGATAGAGAAAATACAATGGAATCTTACTTATTTGAGGAAATTGCTTGCTTGTTTGAATTTTCTCACTCAAAAATAGAATAATGAGCATATGTGTCTGAAGATTCTAAAGATTATTATTATTATTGATTGTAGAGCTGTTTGCTTGACATAAATATAGCAATTACAATTACTGTGATAAAAGTTGTTAACAAGAAAAGACAAGTTCCCAGCTGAGCACATGTGAGAACTGAATTAAGTGGTGACTTTTATGAGCATTTAAGAGTAAAATAGGCTACAGGTGATAGGTGTAAGGACCCATCAAGAGCAGAAAGGAGTGCATCAGAAGCTGATTTTAAGAAGAAAAAGGAGTGGGATGGTTTCAATTATCTAGAACTAAAATTCTTGCAGTCCTTTGTGATTTACAACTTCTTGTCAGGGTAGACATTGTAACATTTGCTGTTTAATACCAACTTAGAAGAAATGTAAAATGTCATTTGGCTACTTTGATGACATTTTCCATATGCTACCTCTGGTAATACTTGAGACATTGAAAATTCCACTCATGGGTCCTAGGATGAGAAAGACTTGAAGACTGAGCAATGATTGTGACTCATCAATGACAGACCATTTCAAGTTAAAGCATCTGGAATGTTGGAATTGTTCATATTATGGGATAATATGATCTATTCTGATGAGAGAATATCCATTTCCCTTATTAATTGCTAGAAATATGTCTATGCTTTCAGCACATACATAAAATCCCGTACTTGCGTTGGCTCCTGAAGCACGCACCTCACTTTCTTTTCTAGATACTTGTTTCCCCTTCACTTATAATTTAAAAAAAAAAAAAAGTGTCTTGAGCTCCTTGAAGTTAACACATCACAGTTGTTTTTATATAATTTGTAGAAAGTTTGTCCAGATGAAGAATACTTTATTTCTATGTGAGGACAGATTGATAACACAGAAATGAAGGAGCCTTAATAGCAAAGACATTCTAGGGATGAAACAGATAACTAACCTCAGTTGGGATTGTATCAAAGAAAACAAAAACTGAAATAGTAACACCCTTATTTTTCAGTCTAAAAAAAAAAAGAAAAAAAAAAAACAAAATCTAAAACCCCAAAACAAACAAACAAAAACAAAAAACCCTCAGCAACCTAAACATTAAGTACCTAGGAAGCTACAGACAAGATCCTGGGATGACAATTCAGTATAATCTAATAAGTGGAGTTTAGCAAACCCCAAGGCAAAAATTAGCTGGTAGGAAAATGCTACATATGTGGGAACCAGATTGAAAACTCATATCCAGGCTTCTGAAGTACTTTAAGAACCATTACCAGAGAGCTTAATAACCACAGGAAAGATAGCTCAAAGGATGGTAATGCCGAACACAAAGTTTAAAGATCAAAGATCTGTGGCCACAGGAGATGAAGCATAGAAGCTGGAAGCAATGATAGATGGATTTGGGATGGAAACTTCTTAATGAAGAACCTGACATCTGTCAGGGGTTTCAAAGGTAAGGATTGATGAGCGAGTTGTACAGTATAGTTTAGAGACACAGTAAGAATTAGAAAGGTAATGAGAATTTGGACATAACACACAGCTAGATGGTCGGTATCTGGGAGGTTTAACATAAGAGATGGGCAGTTGTCTGTGAGCCATGCTCATCACTGACAGACCAAGCGCAATGCATCACCACAGCAATGGAGAGGAGTGCTGTGGATGAGGTGATAGGAACATGCTAATTACTCCAATGAGAGCAGGGGCTGTGGGTTACAAAAACTTGGAATTGATTATAAGCATGAGAGTTTTAAGTCAGGCTTTCAGGTAAGAGGCAAGGAGCGGCTTGCCTATATCTATAAGGAGCTACACTAGATTTTGCCTTTTGCTTCTGTGGATGCTCTTATTGTATTTATGTTTTCATCTGCCTGCATCATAACACGTCATTTGTTTATTGTAGTGCTACCTGTGAAGATGACTGTCTTCCTATGAATAAAGCCAATCTGCTTTGCATCTTCCATGCATATACAACCTTAATTTTGATTTTGCTTATCAGGCTTGAGAGCCCGAGATCCAGTTTATCACCTGTCGCCTGTGCATTATATTTGCTTTGATTCTGTTCCTGCTGACAATAATGTTTGTTTAAACCAGCCACTTGAATGGCATCATGCTTATCAAGCCACAGTCATTCTCTTTCAAAAGTTCTTGACAGCCAAAAATGGTGTCCACAGGTCAAAATTTATTGAATTTGATAAAAATAAAATATCGTGTCTTTCTCTTCTTTACATATTCAGCTGAGAACCTGAGAACCCATTCAGCTTGGATGTTGTTCTCTGAATATTTACCTTGACAATATAACATCTTTTAGAAGAAGTCCATCCTGGCATGATGCTCAGATTCATAGGAAAAGGGCAGTTAGTAGAAGTGTTTTAATTGTAAGGTTGGATGTATATATTTCTGGTAGAGATTAGTATGGAAGGGGCGTAGAAAATTAATTAATGAGAGGGCAATTGTTAGGATGATGTTAGTATACCCTGCTATAAAGAATAGTGCGAATGGACCGGTGCCATATTCTACATTAAACCCTGAAACTAGTTCAGATTCTCCTTCTGTTAAGTCAAATGGGGCCTGGTTAGTTTCTGGTGAGGGTTGAGATAAATTACATGGGGGCCAGAGGTCAAGCTGGAATAATTAGTCATATGAGTTCTTGAGTTGAGATTATAGTTTGTAGGGAGAAAGAACCACTTATCATGAGAATTGATAGGAGAATGATAGCTAAGGAGACTTCATGGGAGATTGTTTGGGATACTGCTCATAGAGTACCAAATAGGGAATATTTTGAGTTTGATGCTCATCCTGATCATAGGATAGAGTAAACTGAAAGACTTAATATGGCTAGGATAAATAAAATGCTTAAGTTTAAGTTGATTAAAGGGTGAGGTATAGGTAGGGGAACCCAGAGAATGAGGGCTAGCATTAGTGACAGAGTAGGGGCTAGAATACATAGAAGGAGTGATGTTGCTGATGATCAAAGGGGTTCTTTAATAAATAGTTTTATGGCATCTGCAAATGGTTGGCGGATACCAAAGGGTCCTACAACATTAGGTCCTTTGCAAATTGTATGTAGCCTAGAATTTTTCATTATGATTAATAGGGTTAGGGGATTATTAGTATGGGAAGGATTTAAACCATTGTTTTGGGGGTATGGGCCTGATAGCTTAATTAGCTGACCTTACTAAGTTAGGATGAGGTGTAGAGGTAGCACGGAGAATTTTGAATTCTTTGGTGTAGGTTCAATTCCTATTATCCTAGAAATAAGAGGATTTAAACCTCTATAATTTCCAACCTTAGGTCCTTTGTGAAACTGTATGTAGCCTAGAATTTTTCATTATGATTACTAGGGTTAGGGCATTTATTAGTATGGGAAGGATTTAAACCAACTTTTTGGGGTATGGGCCCAACAGCTTAATTAGCTGACCTTACTAAGTTAGGATGTGGTGTAGAGGTAGCACTGAGAATCTTGAATTCTTTGGTGTAGATTAAAATCCTATTATCCTAGAAATAAGAGGATTTAAGCCTCTATAATTTACTCTATCAAAGTAACTCTTTTTCAGACATATTTCTATATATGGGGTGGGACACTTGCTAGGAAAATTGTAATCACTGTAATATTTAGAAGCTGAATTTAATTTCCAGAGACTTGAGAAACTGTCAGCATATATCTGAATAGTATATATATATATATATATATTTGCCATTTATAGTGAAAATTTTATACATTCCTACTCAAGGAAGTTGGCTTTAGTAGATAAACATGAGACCAGTTGCCTTCAGCTTATACACTAATGTATCACCCAAGATTATTTACTGGGAGTCTTTGGATTTCAGGAAGTTAAACTGAACTAATATCCAAGAATAAACTTTTTTTTAGATTTGATATGGTTACAAAATTTTGTTCAGATATGGTTACAAATTTTCCTCATCCAGACAGACCCTCCCATGTACCGTGTGTGTGTGTGTGTGTGTGTGTGTGTGTGTGTGTGTGTGTGTGTACCAACAATTAAAGAAAATGTAAAATTTCATAAAAGTGCTTATATGGAAGCCATAGGAAAATCTTTTAATAGTCTCATTTTAGAATCTTCTCCATTTACACACACACATTAATGTTTACAGAGTCATCTGCATGTACACACACATTAATGTTTACAGAGTCTTCTCCATGTATACACATGGTAATGTTTACAGAGTCGTCTCCATGAACATACATGTTAATGTTTACAGAGTCTTCTCCATGTACACACAAGGTCATGTTTACAGAGTTGTCTCCATGTACACACATGTTAATTTTTGCAGAGTTGTTTCCATGTACATACATGTTAGTGTTTACAGAGTCATCTCCATCTACACACATGGTAATGTTCACAGAAATCTCTTTTCTGGAGACAGATATTTTCCAGAATCAAACATGCCTCTACTCAAGCTTACCCAAGTTGATCAAAGACACATTTGATGAGGAACAGAGTAAATTAAATATTTCAAGCATCCATTCAGCATCCTAGAACACTACACAAGAGATATTTGATGAATGTCTTAATGTTGTGCAAAAGTCCTGTTGCTTTTTTAAAATTTTCACTGAAGAGTTGGGAAGCCACATGCCCCTCCTGCACCTCTTAGAAAGAAACTAAACCTTGCTCATGGAGCTCCTGTGCTTTTCAGGAAGGGTGAGAAGGTCTCATATATCATGAGAACATGTACAGAAGCAGACAAGGGAACACACAAGAAAGGTGCATTTTAATATGTGTTTATATTTTTGTTTTAAAAAGAATGGCATACTGTTTCAATATTAGTGAGGGAGTATCTCTTTGGATTTTAATCCTTTTTGTTTCTTTGAGACAATGAAGAATTATTTGATATTTCATATTTGAAATTTTGAAGTCAATGTTCTTAAAGGACACATACCTCTCTGTCTCAGATCACTTCACATCACTGTGTTGTCTGTTACTGGGGAAAAAAAAAAATCAAAGAAGAAATTGAAGCCCCTAGGGGTTGAGATGAGTTTGCGAAGTCTTTCAGACATTTTTCCACATAAGAACTTCAAGGACTCTAAATAAAATAGACTTTTTCAAATTCTTCTGTACTTCCCATGATTCTTTTCCTCATCTTCATGACTTGTTTCTGAAGAAGGTTGTGTGTGTGCTTTGTCCAGAGACTTGGTGACTTATTTCAAGGTTTTGTTCACTTTATCATTCTTTGTGGTTTGAAAACCAGTGACAAGCACTATCTATGAGATTTCTTCTTCTGCATACATGTAGGCAAACTTTCAAAATTTTCTTTGTAGATCATAGTAAAAATTTGGTCTCAGTACCATTGCTATTGAAATAAATTTCATAACTAACTCAAGTCCCATCATTAATCATCAGTAATTAAAGCATCAGTTGGATTAAGCACATATGACTTCAAGAAGATGGATATTATCAATCAACTTATCACAACTTGATACAGAGGATTAACTCAATATGCCTGACATGTAGCCACTAATTTATCACTTTTATTTGCATTTATAATTCCTTTAAATTTATATAGTGACCAACTATTTATTTTTATGAGTAAATCATCTCTGTGTAATTGCCTGGTGAGTAGCATAAAGTTAAAATGAATATAAGTTATACACACTGTTAGAAATATTTGCTTTAGAACACAGTGAAATAACAGAGAAGGGAAAGTTGCATCTGACCATGAAATATTTTCATTTTGTCATAAAATTAGCATGTGAAATCTTATTTACCTTGTGTCAGCCTGAACCATCCCCTATGTTTTTGTTATATTTCCTCACAGACAAAAGTTCTGCGACTTCTGCATGATATTCCCACACTCTTTTTTTTTTAATGTTTATTTATTACTTCAGGTTACATCTCCATCACAGTGACCTCTTTCTGCCCCTCCCTGTCCCGCCCTCCCACCTCTAACCACTATCCCTTCCATCCCACCCTTCTGGAGTGGAGTGTCCCCACATAACAGTCCCCTACCCCACTTCAGCAGTCACATGAGGGCTAAGAGCCTCCTCATACACTGGGGGCCTACAAGGCAGCACCACTAGGACAAAGTGTCTCACTGACAGGAAACAAAGTCTATGTTCCTGTTCCCTTTGGTGCGTTGGTTGTAGTATAGTTATCGTGTATTATATGGCTAAATCCGACTATAAGTGAATAGATGCCATGTGCATCCTTTTGGGTCAGCTCACTCAGGATGAGCTTTTCTAGTTCCATACATTTAGCCAAAAATGGCATAATTTCTTTGTTTCTGATAGCTGAGTAATATTCCATTGTGTAAATGTACCACAGTTTTTTAATCCATTTTTCGTTTGAGGGACATCTGGGTTGTTTCCAGTTTCTAGCTATTACAAATAAGGCTGCTATGAACATAAATGAGGAAACTTCCTTGTGATTCCGTGAGGAGTAATTTGGATGTATACCCAGAAGTGGTATGGCTGGGTCCCAAGGCAGAGCTATTCCAAGTTTTCTGAGATATCACCAAACTGACCTCCATAGTGGTTGCACAAGTCTGCACTTCCACCAGCAATGGAGGAGGGTTCCCCTTTCTCCACACCCTTGTCAGCTGTGCTGTCATTTGAGTTTTTAATTTTAGCCCTTCTGATAGGTATGAGATGGAATCTCAGAGTCGTCTTGAGTGGCATTTCTCTGATGATTAATGATGCTGAGCATTTCTTCAAGTGTCTCTCAGCCTTTAGGAATTCCTCCTTTGTGAATTCTCTGTTTAGCTCTTTCCCCCCATGTTTTGATTGGATTATTTGGTTTCTTGGTGTTTAATTTCTTGGGTTCTTTGTAAATTTTGGATATTAGCCCTCTGTCAGATGTGGGGTTGGTGAAGATTTTTTCTCAATCTGTAGGCTACCGTTTTCTTCGAATGACAGTGTCTTTTGCCTTACAGAATCTTTTCAGTTTCATGAGGTCCCATTTATTGATTGTTGGTCTTAGATCCTGTTCAGGAAGTTGTCTCCTGTGATGATGAGTTCATGGGATTTCCCCACTGTCTCTTCTAGTAGATTTAGTGTGTCCGGCCTTACATTAAGGTCTTTGATCCACTTGGACTTAAGTTTTGTACAAGGTGATAAGTATGGATTGAATTTTATTCTTTTACATGTGGACATCCAGTTGAACCAGCACCATTTGTTGAAGATGCTGTCCTTTTTCCATTGTATGGTTTTGGCTTCTTTGTCAAAAATTAAGTGACCATAGGTGTGTGGGTTCATTTCTGGGTGTTCAATTCCATTGATCCACTGGTCTGTTTCTATACAAGTACAATGCTGTTTTATTACTATTGCTCTGTAGTACAGCTTGAAATCTGGGTTATCCAGTTTCATAAGAGCTTCAGTATCTGGTACCAACATATGGTTTTTGAGATTATTCATTATCCTTTTCCATGTCTTCCAATTTTTCACTTAAATTTAGATGCTCCGAATTTCCTAGATCTCTCCCTTTTCAGTTTCACAGGTTTGTACCAACAACTCCCCTTTGTGTTAACTCTGTAACTGTCATAAATACATTAGATAGTCAAGCTATAAAATAAAAAGTTTATTTTGGCTCACAGTTTTGGGGGGTTCTCTTCATAGTTGTCTTACCTCATTACTTTTGGTTGTTGGGCAAGGGAGCATACTCTGATGAGCAAATAGAATAAAGATACTGAATTTACGACCAGAAAGTGAGTGGGAAATCAAAAAGTTTTAGTACTTCTTCAAGTGTATACTCTCAGTGACTTGTGGGGATCCCCCAAGGATTCACTACTCATCAACTCCTCACTCACAGGGAATCCTTATATGTGTTCTCATTTTCTCCACATTGGTCCCAAAATATTTATTTGAAATTTCCCTGTTTTTCTTGTTTGCACATCCTCCAGGAATAGAACAAATAAGCACATGCAAATGTTTATAACACTACCCTGCCTATACTCACGTTCAAAACATCTGATACTATTATTAAGAGCAGCAGAGAACAATGTCAGCACAGGAAGCTGAAGGCTGCCCCATATCCAGTTTTCTTCCCTAATCTATTTTGATTCTCCTGTAGAAATTCATTCACGAATTAATGTACTAGTACATATTCTTCATGCCTACTTGTAAGATGTTATTTCAATAATAATTGTTGGCAATGAACACATTGCCAACATCTTATCAACATCTCTTATCAACATCTCTCATTGTCAGTCAGGTCTTTGAGCAAGCTGGCCATCTACATAGAATTTTAAATACTGGATAAATAAAGTGAACTTTTGAAGGCTGATTTTATTTTAAATTCCAGGCTTCCTACATGATATTTTTCTGTACTGGTTTGTTTCTTAAATTATTTGTTTCATGGCTTTTTGACCATGAACTTACAATGTAATCAGCAATAGCCTAGAACTCCTGATTTTTCTACTTCCACATACCTAATGTTGGGACCACAGGCATGTACCAACACACTCAGCTTGCTTTTTATTACCCTTTTGAATTTTTAATCTAAAACATAACTCTTTGTTTTACTTATTAGACTTCCTAAACTATATACTCCTTGCCGTGATAAGCTGAAAATTACTTAGCTAAGCTCTCAAGCTAAAATTCGGTGTCAATGTTGAGTCTTTCATTTTTCTTCAGTGTTCTTTATTAATAAGCAAGCACCTACAGTCTTCTGATAAATGTTTAAGATGCCTTCTACTTCCCATTAGGCTCACTGGAATCCACCATACATCCTCAGTCTAGCAACTATACAAGTTACTTGTAAGATTCCCTGATTACCATTATTTGCGGGATGGTCAAATTCTTTTCTTTATGCTTTTCTTGGTTTATATTGGTCTTTAATATTTGATGCCTAATCTACCTCTGTAACCTATCCTCAGTTTATACTATCCTTGACCCCCAACCATCTAGCTAGCTAATTATCTTCCCAGTCTTTTGAATGTATCGATATTTTTTTCAGTGATCCTACTGCCTGAAGTCCCCTGCCTATGTTCATTGAGTCCTGTCATTTGTTTTCCCATTTGTTTATTTCCATTCTTCAGTTTGCAGGAAGACACTATTTCAGATGTGTTGCTATGATGTATTCCAACTCAATTGTTGTCCCTCTGACTAACTTTTATATTCTCTATATGAACTTGAATTTCCCTCTCATAATGCCTAATAACAGCTGCATGTTAGTCAGCAAATTTTGTTTACACATGGTATTGATGATGGGCAGCTTATCTTCCATTTCTTGTTCTTCTTCTTTGAACAGGACCTTGTTACACATCTCAGGTTAGCCTCAGTCTATGATCTCCCATGGTCAGCATTCCAGGTTCTGTGATCCTAGGCATGTGTGTCAACAACATATCTGGTTGAGAAACATCTTATTAAGCATTTATTTAACACTGTAACATGTATGAAACTTAACACTAAACTAGTTGACATGAGTGATTATTTTAGTTAACCTGGGTGTGGAGAGAGCATGTTTGAGTAACTACAGCTTTTTGAGACAGTTCGAAAATGAGTAATTTCACTTAAATTTGTGTGGATATTTTGAAAATATCCATCTTTACTTATGCAGTGGTGATTCCCTATATCAGCTTGTAGTTTATAGTTATAAATGAAGAGTGTTTCAAATGAGTGGATTATAAAATTTGTGAGTTGTTTTCTGTAGTGACAAAACATGTTCTTTTGTTCAGGTAGATAGGGGTTACCTATTTATGTTAAGTTTCAATTCTCATTGTTGCTACTCTGTAATATTTACTCCTTTAATACACCAGAAATGTGTAAGGTTAGGTTTTAATGTCATAGTATTTTTTAAAAAATTTCCTAAATCTAGTGTAGATTTCATCTTAAATATTTGAAAATTAAATATTTATACTAAAAATGCACATTACATTGATTTTCTAATATGTCTTGAATCTATCTATCTATCTCTCTTTAATCTGTCTACAAATATATTAAGTGTGGTGGTAGGATGGTGTAGTTGGAACACATCATAGCAACACATCTGAAATAGTGTCTTACTGAAAACTGAAGCATGAAAATAAAGAAATGGGAAAACAAATGAGAGGACTCAATGAATAAAGGCAGGGGACTTCAAGCAATAGGATCACTGAAAAACATATCAATACATTCAAAAAACTGAGAACATAATTAGCTAGCTAGATGGTTGAGAGTCAAGGATAGTGTAAACTGATACATAGAAAAATATACCAGACTATTTGCTTAAATATTTCAATTGTATGGTTTCTTGCTTGTAAAAAATATAATGACTTTCATTTAGTAAAAGAGTGTGGCAGAGTACTCAGTGTGGAAATGCTTGCAAAGATTTATTACGAAGAAATACTTACTCTCTATCATCCTGATAGAAAATCAAGTGTATGGTAGCAATGATAAAAACCAAGTCATAATCCCTGGTTGCATATATCATCTTGATATGGCAAGCAGTTATTTCAGAAAATTATAGAAGTTATGAGTTGAAAAGAACTGAGAAATTAACTGAAAAACTGTTATTTTAGTCAAGAGAACCATAGTCTGCCCTTACTGCACATTTTGAAAATGAAACTGAATGTATCTGAGATTTGTTAAACCAAAGCAAGAGCATTAAGTATGTGGACCTTGAAAAATATTACAATGTTCACATTCATTAGAACATACAATTAGTGTGTTAGTGAGTGGGCATTCTTTATTTTATTTTCTTTTATCCCTTTAATTCTGTCTCAGATTAGTCCCTATATAAGATTGTTGCATGTTCTACAAATTCTATGTTCCCATTTTTCTGGACATAGAGAATTACATTAGCTGAAACAGCCTTTCTTACAGGCAGGCAAAGGGGAGGTGAGGAGTTCCATGCTGACTAAAATAGAGAGAATGTTCCCCGTTGGTCCCTCTTGGTAGCCACATCATACTGACATCTGTCAATTACTCTTTAAATAACTGCATGAGAATCCTATTGGGATCTACCAGGGATGTCAGAAGGTGAGCTTGGCAAAATTTAAAGGAATACATTTTTATGGGCTTAAGCCAGTATAAATCTGTGGGCTTATCTATTCAAACACTTAATTCAAACACTTAACTGTTACTATTATTATTCTAAATCCCCTGCTTCCTGACGGATCTTAACATCAGATTCCAAATGCAGATTTACAGCCCACGGACATGTGGACAGTCATTACCTTACTTTGGTCCATGCTGTTTCTTTCTATTCTTTTAATGTATCTCTCTCTCTCTCTCTCTCTCTCTCTCTCTCTCTCTCTCTCTGTGTGTGTGTGTGTGTGTGTGTGCATATGTGTGTGATGTATCTGTTGATGCATACCATATGTGTGAAGGCAGAGGACAATTTTGTGAAGTTGATTTTTTTCATTCCATTGTTTGTAGGTTTCAGAGATTGAACCTGATTCACCAATCTCACACAGCAAGCATTTTACATACTGAGACACTTTGTTCACCCTTACATCTCTCTCTCTCTCTTTTTCTTCAGTCTTCAGGCATTTTATTCAACCAATCAGAGAAGTTTTGGGGAGGCAAGAGTTACAAATGTCATTTGGGGTGGGTACATGACTGCCAAATCATAGTAAGGGTGGCAGGGTACAACCTATTAACAATTTAATACAAGCAGATCACCTCATTACAGGAAGTAGGCTGGACTCATTCCCCAGGCTTCTCTTCCCTATATAACCCAACCATTTTGGCTATGCGGTCCTTTTGATCTCTTCATCTTTTGTTCACTCTTGGTCTCCTGGCCTCTTGTTTCTGCACCCTCCCTTTCACCACCAGCCATGGCCTGTCTTATTCTGGATCATTCCAGATTCCTTTGTCTAAGCTCTTCCGTATATCTACAATAAAACTTTCATGTCTTCCTTTTTTTAAAAAGTGTTTATTTATTACTTTGTTATGTCTCCATCGCCACCTCCTCCCTTCACCCCCTCCCACCCCTCTCTCCCACCCTCTTACCCCCTCTACCACCCATCCTATCCCTCCCTTGGGGTGTCTCTGTGTATCAGCCCCCCTCAGTTCATTAGTCACATGAGATCTAAGAGCTTCCATAGTGGTTGTATGGAACCACAGTGTGGTTCCATAGCAATGTGGGAGTATTCCCCTTTCTCCACAGCCTCACCAGCATATGCTGTCTTTTGAGTTTTTGATCTTAGCCATTCTGACAGGAGTGAGATGTAATCTCAGAGTTGGAGTCCAAGTAGATCAAAGACCTTAACATAAAACTGGACACTAAATCTAATAGAAGAGAAAGTAGGGAAAAACCTGGAACTTATTGGCATAGGTGACAACTTCCTGAACAGAACACCAATAGCTCAGGCCCTAAGACCAACAATCAGTAAATGGGTCTTCATGAAACTGAAAAGCTTCTGTAAGGCAAAGGACACTGTCATTAAAACAAAATGGTAGCCTACAGATTGGGAAAAGATCTTCAACAACCCTACATCTGACAGAGGGCTAGTATCCAAAGTCTATAAAGAACTCAAGAAATTAAACACCAGCAAACCAAGTAAACCACTCAAAAAATGGGGAAAAGAGCTAAACAGAGAATTCACAAAAGAGGAATCTAAAATGGCCGAGAGACACTTGAAGAAATTCTCAACATCCTTAATCGCCAGAGAAATGCAACTCAAGACAACTCTGGGATTCCATCTCATTCCTTACATCTCTTTAAAAAAATATTTCTTTTACATAATTCATTTAATAAACTTCTGGAAATATTTAATATTCATCATAGTCAATCCCCAAAAATCATCAGTGTCACCTAAAGTAACTGATGCTGGTAGTTTCTAAGGAGAAAACTAGGGGCAAATTAAACCTATGTAAGTGGAGACATGAGAAAAGCAGGACCTTTATGTGAAGCCATGATTTAATTGTAATGAAAGCAGAAGAAAAACATCTTATGGAAGTAGAATATCAAGCTTTGCAAAAATACTAAAGTAAGTGATACACACCCATAAAGCACCAAGAAGTCCAGTTGGAGAGAATTACTGTAGAATGAGCTCACACAATGCAGCCCCATGGAGCAAGAGCCCTCCCCGTAATGCTGGCTGATTTCTCTCAGAGCCAGAGCATGAGGTTGCTTCAGCTGTTCATGATTTTCCTTAGTAAGGATAACGCCAACCACTCAGGGAAGAAGAGTATGGTTGAAAGCTGCCATGTGTATAGCTTATGGGCCTGTGGTAGTCAGGCATGTAGCTGAGCGGCTGGCATCCATAGGTTTGGTTTCTCATACGTCCGTAGGTCACGTAGCCCAAGGGTTGACAACCATAAGACAGGTAACTTGGAACGTAGCAACTCAAAGGCTGTCTCCAGGGTGTTGGACGGCCAAAGCTGGAATTGCGGGATGTGACAGGAAGACAGGTAGTTCCTTCCTGGGATCCAGATATCTCTGAAGTAACTGGAGAGCCCACTGAAGGGCTACCAGGGCTCCTACTGCAGCTGGTTGGTGGGCAGCTCCTGTGTTCCCCGCTGGGCTCTTGACAGTTGTCTCCTGGTGTGTTGCTGCTCAGGCTGCTAGTAGGTGAGCAAGGGGCATCTTTACACTTCATCTCAGTGGAGCACAGACCACTGGGTGAGGTGGCAGGAACATGACTAGAGTTTCTACGAGAAGAACTGTTGACTTCTGAGCAGAAGTTATTAGACATGATACCAATAGCAAGATAGGCGCCTAGGCCTGGATGAAAGTGCAGAGAACACGTTGCTGAAGTGTATTTGTTTCCAGACAGACTTCTTTTTATATCCTGGATGCTGGGTGTTGGTTCCCTCTATAACCCATCCTCTTGGCATCTCTTTAGAATGTCATTTAGCTGCTGACTAAGCAGTCCTCCCATTAACTTGTAAAAGATACATGGTCAGTGTCACACCTTTACAAGGACTGTCATTTCAAAGTCAAACTGGTCCTCCTCATTCAATTTCTCATTAGAAGTAATTTTCCTTTAACAGTCTTAACAGTTTCTTAAGCTTTAAACGTTTCTACTAATGTCTGTATAATTGGTGAGAATTTACATAAATCCAATCATGAATAAAACAAAATTAAATATATATGAATGTTTAAAATACTAATAACATATTGAAGAAGTGATAAATATGGAGAAAGTTGACCTGAGACACATAATACTTCTTTGGAGAGTTAACCTAAATTGAAAACCAACTCCACTCCAGGAAGTCAAATGCAGATATCATTTTCAAGTGTATTTTTCTCAGTAAGGAATGGTGACCTTAAAACACTTACTAATTTTTACAGAGATCCACACCCAAAGAGTATGTGTCACTGCACTATCTTTTATTAGACTGAAACTGAGGTGTTAGCCTGCAACTCTTGATAGATGCTATGAACAAAGAAAGCCAATCTCTTTAGATGCTTACCTATGTGAGTTTCAGAATGTCATTGTAAATAAAAACATGCAGTATATTTCTGGCAAGTTTTCCTACAATTTTACAAAGAGTATCTTCTCAAACACAAAATATTTTTAAGTCACGTTTTCCATTTTGTTTAACAGATAAAGACAATTTAATTTATTTTTCCTGTCAATCATTTAGAGCCACAATGCAAAGTGGGAAAGGAACTGAAAATTCCCAGTCTATTCTGTCAAATATAATCTTAGTTGCAGCTTAGTTACATCATTGTACTCTACAACACAATCTAGGCCATTCCGTTTACACAAATGGCCTCTTAGTGATCTTTGAGCAGTTTCAGTCCATGAGAGTGCTTACTTACATCATGTGTCTCTGGAAACACTTTTAGTAGTCCCTGTTGCAGTGGGTGAACAATAGATGTTGGATACTTTTCTTACCCCATATTTCAGTTTACCTTCCTGAAGAAACAACAGCAAACACTTTTGGCCAGGAAAAAAAATTATGTATTTACACACACACACACACACACACACACACACACACACACACACACACGTATATATCCAGAACTTGTATATTGACTATGCTTCTACTATTATCTTCTCAGATCCAATGCTTTTAAGCTTAATTCTTATATTTAAAACTACCAGCACATTTCAAACAAGCTTACCAGTATCTGCCAGGATTTAATATTAAAAAATAGGGGGGATTTTGGGTCATTATCCACCCAGGAAGTCCTCAGCAGACTTGATTATAAGTTTGATCTGAAGTATAGTAATCCGATGTAGCCAATAATGAGCCTTGGTTTTAGATGTTTTTTTCAAAGATGGCTATGGCAAACATCAGTTTGAGGGCAAAAACTGTCTTTTTTTACTGAGGAAGAACGTTCCTTTGCCATGAGAATGCTCATAGCTGACTTTTCTTGTTAGAAATTCTAAACATCTTTCAGTGCTCACTCATTAGGACTTAGTAACTATAAAGGCATCTTTTCTATTTTCAACATCAGGAAACATCCACACTGGCACTGAGTTTACATCTGTTTTGGGTGTGTATTTCAACAGTTACATGTAGTTAAATCCCTTTAATACTAGGAACATTATAAACATATTTTACAACTCTTGGATAAGCCAAAAATGAAGTGAGTCAGGTTATAATCCTCTTTATTGAATAAAGAGATAGCTAACAACATATCTTACCTTCCCAGAGTTAGATCTTGGAGTTTTTTTTTTTTTTTGAAATCATGTCCATTGTTTGAGAATTTCATACATGTATTATGATTAAGTCCAGCTCACTCTCTCTCCTTCTGTTGTAGAATCTGTCTTCTCACCCCATTTTTGTATCAACTCCATGTGCTTTGGTTTAAATCTACTGACTCCACTTAGTACTGCCTGTGTAGACATGGAAACAGGACCATCTACTGGACCATATGTGGGCCCCCTGGGCATGTATCCCTAAAGAAAACTGACTCTTGTCCTAATAGCAGCCATTGCTTGTCAACAGTTCCTCAACTAGGAGTGGGAGATTATTTTCTCCTCTTACCCTGGTCAACTGACTGTTTAATGTAGAAAAGAGTCACGACAAACAGTACATATTTTCTGGTTCCATAGAGTTTTCCAATATGGAAACCGCAAATAAATGAAATTCTCACACGGGGGTTTCTCCATGTGTGATGTGGATTTACTTGCTAAATTTATAAATAATTAATTAAACAGGGAGTTACGCTGCTGTCATATTGGATGAAGAACATCCTGGATTGCCATGCCCAAGAGCTACCTCCACCATTGGACACTCATGGCTTAATTAGCTGGGCACTGCTGTTAAGAAGATAAATTAATCCCTTCTGTCATTCAGTGAGTACACAAGTCTGTGTTGTATGGAGTAAATAATGAGGATTTACCTATAATGTACTATATTTGTAAGTTCTAGTATAAAAGAACTGTATTCTCAGTATCAAAAAAGGAGAAATGTTACTACCTCTGTCCCCTGAACCCAGAATAGGTTATGATGACAGAAAACAGAAAACAAACAATCGCCAATTCCCCATAGCTCTCCTTGCCTTCTAAGGATCAGTTCACTTACATGGAAATTAATTTGCTTTGTGTGGATTGATTGGGACAGATGTTGAAATTTATGTATAAGATCTGGAGAGGTTAAATTTACTTTCCTTTGGAATGAGAATTTTTAATGTCTTAGAATCAAATTCAGTGAATGAAGATTAGAGAAGGAAAACTGGAGCTTGTGTGGGAACGGCACACATTGGATACTTGACTCTACAGGGTTAGCAAACTTGACAGTCAGGCAACATTAATTCTTTTAGGGGGAGGGCAATTGCAGGCTACATGTAGCCTCTGGGTAGATAGTGAGCAAGTAACAGCAAGAATGGCAGGCACACAGGATCATGATTCCCAGAGGGTCAGAAGAAACTGGATGGCTTAGTTTTAACTGGCTGTGGGGTGGCAGGGATCATAGTGAGAGGAACACAATTCTACCTCCGACTGCAGCTTATTTGGATTTTACACCACGAAATTGGAAAGCTAGTAGATTCCTCTATTAATAAATTTATTGTTTCCCTTTGTTTTTTTTGGGTGGATGGAATTTTTCTGTATCATTTATTTATGAGTCTTTTCTTCCACAATGTCTGATCTGTTGATGTGTCTCACTGTGTTCACCATCTCAGTCATTGTAGTTTTCTCTTTTTCTATTTTATATCTTTATTTGCCATGAACACATTTTTTTTCACCCTGTAAGTATAGTTAATCTTACTGTGTTAATGTTTTTCCTAGATAACTTTAGAATTGGCATCATTTGTGCTTATTTTGATGGACTCATGTTTTGGTATGGTATCACTCTTATTTCCATGTTTCCTTGTATGCGTTGTAAATGACAGTCATATGACAGATGTTGCTATTTAACATTTTGTCTGGTGCATATTTTTTGTGTTCCTGTAAACACTCCCAAACTTTCATGGAACATTGAGCGAAACTCAATCAGTACTTAATCTCTGATTATTTTTGCCTAAGCAAAATGTCCCTTTGATTCCTCTGCCAATTTCTGCTGTATCTGGAGGGAAACTAAATGATTCCCAGACACTTGAGCTCTTGGTTTCTTTGATAATTCTATCAGGCAGCTCTTCTCCAAGCTCATGAGTTTCCCTCACCTGCATGGATTAATCATTAATTAGTGTAGGGCAGGCTTTGGTGAACTTTGCAGATGTTTGCAACTCTCCCCACTTCCTTTGCTCTTCTCTAGGGTGCCATCCTTTACCTCTCCTTTGCTGAATAGCTTGAAAAGATCCATGCCTCTTCTGCTTTGTCCAGTTTTATGATCATTTCAACACAGAAATGCTCCTACTATTCTATTTTGTCTAGAAGCAGAAATCCAGATCGATTCATTTGAATCTCTATTTCCTTATGGGTAAATATCTATATGAGAAAGAAAACCAATTTGTCCTATTTTTGAAGATAATTAAAGTTCCGTACTTAGAGCAACATTTTCTTTTTAATACAACAACTTAGTTTGGCCCCAAATTACTATTTTTATTTTACTTTAAGCATCTTTTCCCAGTTATATTCATGTGGAGAAGAGTTTCTCAGGATACCCTTAAAAGACGATAAACCACTTTCAAGCAAATAAACTCACTATTTTACTTTTCTTATACAATTATCTGTATATATATGCTTTCATGTGTAAATTATTAATTTTTTTCAGTGGACCCTGAGAAAAACTTTACCTAAAATATTCATGAAGTCAGCATAGTACATAAAGGCCACCTCAAAGGAAATCTACATTGGTTCTTTAGTTAGGACCAGTATAAGTATCAATATAAGCTATTACTGATAGATGCAGATTAAATAAAAAAAATTTGTATTACTTTCATAAATTTCCTATAAATGCAAAATAATTCTAAATTATGTCCACATAATTTAAATGTGGACAATGGACTAATTTTTACTACTAATAAATCAAAATTATTTGTTTATTTAATGTCTATCAGTTTATTCAACTAAGACTTAAATAAGTTACAGTTTTCTGTACTGTTTTGTTTTGCTTTGCTTATGATAGAGCCCAGGCTGGACTGAAACTCACTATCTACCCAGGACTGACCTTGAGTTTCTGATCCCCAGATTCCATCTCTCAGGTACTGGGATTAAAAGTGTTGCAGCCCCACTCCCAGTTTATGTACACACTAGAAAGACACACGACTAAGCTATATCCCCATTGGCTCAGCTACAATTCAATAACAATCTGTTTTGACAGCAGCAAGCTCTTTTCCATATTTAACCTTATTTTATTTGTAGGAAGTTTCTAAGACAGGAATGTCAGTTTGTTTTGTTTGTTTCTTAGTCTATTTTGTTTTGTTATTTGTTTTTATGTATTTTCCCTTACAATTCATTTAAAAAATTCATTTTTAACTCTACTTATTCAAGTCACAGAATCATTAAGCAGTAGAACTGAAAAACCATGTCAGGGCTGGCAAGATGGCTCAGTTGTTAAGTTTTCTGATGCCTAGTTTGATAGCCTCATTTCCTTCCTTGGGGCCCAGAGGGCAGAAGGAGAGGACAGATTCCTATAAGCCGCCTCTGACCTCCACATGTACATCCTGGCACAAGCACTTGTACATACACACAAACACACACACACACACACACACACACACACACACACACACACACACA